>RJWJ010001093.1:0-150784 GCA_004363605.1 Indri indri
CTCAGGAGTTCGAGACCAGCCTGAGCAAGAGCGAGACCCCGTCTCTACCAAAAATAGAAAGAAATTAATTGGACAGCTAAAAATATATAGAGAAAAAATTAGCCGGGCATGGTGGCGCATGCCTGTAGTCCCAGCTACTCGGGAGGCTGAGACAGTAGGATTGCTCGAGCCCAGGAGTTTGAGGTTGCTGTGAGCTAGGTTGACGCCACGGCACTCGCCCCAGGCAAGAGAGTGAGACTCTGTCTCAAAAAAAAAAAAAGGAAGGACATGCTCATTTTCTTCCTTTTGTGTTTCCAACAACTCAGAATGCAAATGAGAACATTGAAGTTCTTGCATCTTTATTGAAACATGAGCTGAAGGAAGCTGGAAACTTTGCCATGAGGGTGGAGAGCTAGAAAGTTAGGAGCCTGACCCAGGGAGCTCTCTGCCTGGCCCTACCTACACTGCCTATCTCTGGCCTTCTTTTACCGAAGAGTGACATCCATGTCTATTATGTTTCACCCACTGTTTTCCATTTACTTTTGTTTTGTTATGGCGTGGGCGAGGTTGGGAGGGAGTAGTTAAATATAGGAAAATCCAATCTTAATTGATGTACTACAATGAGGGTGTTTAATTTCTTGTTCTATAGCATCTTTAACCAGAGAAATCTAACTGGCTTCCTCAAGTCTTATTTTTGAAATCCTGGAAAGGTTCTTAGACTGGCCCAGGTTAAATGAAGTATTATCCCTGGACCAAACAGCTATGGTCCTGGAAGCATGTTCTGGGAAAGGCTAGGAGGGGAGGAGACGGGACAGTTCTGGTGCTGACCGCTGCCCGCAGAGGAAGGGCACAGTTCCTGCGTGCAAAGAGAGAGATGAGTAGACAATGCACATGTCTACTATAAGAAGGGGTGGGAGTATATTACCTTAATTTCTCCATCTCTGGCACATGGCATTGTCATCGATAATATTATTTTATGTTTGCATAATGCTTTAATTTACACTTGTGTGGCAAATTACAATATACAATCTGTTTTCACCATTATTACCTCATTGGATCTTCACAAGAACCGCATATTATATTATATATTATATCATACCCATTTTACAGAACAAAACTGAGATGAAGAGAGGGTAAGTAACTTGTCCCAAGTTTCACAGTTGGGGAGCCGGATCTCAAGTGAGGGTGCAATTTCTACCATACCAACTAACATATTAATTCAGCATTTATTGAGCTTTCCTTAGATAGAGGGAATTAGATTAAGGGTGTAATATCTCCTCTCCCATCCCCATATCCAACCCCTAAAAAAGACACAGCTCTATAGTCAGGACACTTAGAATTGAATAGGGCAGAGGGACAAAATGCACAGGAGAACTATTTAAAATTAAAAAGCAGCAAAGTAACTGTAAATTAAATAAGGCCTGTAGGAGGGATGGATGCCTAAGGACTGCCGGCCTGCGAAGTAAGGACCGGCTGGAGCTGGGCTGCAGGCACTGCAGGCAAGCTGGCGATGGTGCCCATGTTAGCCCAGAAAATCTTTGAACTTGGCAGCAAAGCTCTGAGAGCAACAATGTCTTTACTGGGACTTTAAAAAAAAAAAGGAGCTTTTGATTTGCCTGAAACATTCGTGTGACTTATTTTCTCAGCTCTGGTAAATATTTAATTATCAAAAATAATAGTGTCTTTTTTTTTTTTTTTTTTTTTTACCTTTTTGAATCTGAATCATAGTGAAAATTTTATTAAGACTCTTGGCAGTGAATGGCATCCTGGTGTGGCATCTTTTAACTGACATCCCTATAATTAGAAAGAATTGTCTTTTCAAGCCACAAATTTGAACTGGCTAATTACTCAACGAATATTTAGCTTCTTACGTAGGCAAATATTATGTGAAGAGAGTAAACTTTATTGAATAAGTATTCAACCCAGAAAACTTCCAAGGAGCCAGCTGTGGCCTATCTATCTGAAGTTTGCTCCACTGTTCCTCCCACCCACTGTTCATCACCCACCTCTGCCATCTCAGACTCTCACACACACAAACACACACACACACATGCACACACATACACACACACATCCTAATGTTTCTGGGGAAAGCTGATGAGGTCCTTAGTTATTGTTTGGATTTGCATCTTTTTACTTCTTATGAAATATCTCAACCATTCATAAATGTTGAAGAGTAATATTAATATGATAAACATTCTGTGTCTACCTCCTAGTGTGATAAATAAAATATCACAGTAAAGTTGGATGCCCAGGTACTGCATCCCCTCCCTTCCAACCTGCCACCTACCCCCATTCCCACTCTCTTGAAATCGATCATCTCGAATTTGGTGTTTACATTTCCATATATAATTCATAAATAGTATTTATGATGCTTTTACATAGTTTACAACTTTTAAAAGTGGCATCATGGTGTATATATTATTCTGCAACTTGTTTTTTTAGCTCCATATTGTGTTTATAGGATTCAACCATGTTGATACAGCGCTACTACATTCAATTTCATTACTGTGAAGAATTTTATTGAAAATGAATATGCCATAACTTATTTATCCATTCGCCTATTGATAGAAATTTAGGGTGCTTTTTTTTTCCTGCTATTACAAACAATGCTGCTGCGATTCCTTTGCTACGTGTCTCTTTATGCACTTACGTGAGAGTTTTTCTATGCCTAAATCTATGAGTGTCTTCTATGTCCAAGAGTGGAGTTGCTGGATTGCAGGAAAAGGTAATCTTCAACTTTACTAAATGTGGCCAAACTTTTGCTACTCAGCGAAGAACAGATAAACCACTCGAGAAAAGCTGATCTTTTTAACCCACCTGGAGGTTTTTGGCCTGAAAGACCAAATCAGCATTCCTTTCCAATACCCTTCTGTGGCTCTAGTCACTTTCCTAGAACCTCTTTTGTGTTCCCAAAGGATGCTGGGCTCAATGAGCCACCAATGAAAGGCCCAAATCTGTGGCCTCAGGGACTGAACAGTCTCCTTGCTACACATCCAGCTGGTCTCCAGCAGCTCCTTCTCCGAGCTCTCGAGACTTGCAGCAGGCAGGGGGCATGATGCACAATCCCACCTGCCGCCCCTGCCACCATGACTACTGAGGGCCACTGCTTGAACCCTCCAATTCCCAGGGACTAAGCAAGGAACACGAGGCCTTGGGAAGCTCGAGAGCAGCCCCAGGTAGGAGTAGCTTGGTTCTACCATCCTCAGGAGAGAGCTGATAAGTCTAAAGGATTTACCAGTCCAGGGCTACTTGCATTGTAACAGCAGAGTCTCAGAGAGTGAGATGCCTTCCAGATCAAAGGAACACGTGACTCCCTTATGAAGGATTATCAAGCATTATGGAAGAGGGGGATAGGGGAACATCTCAGTGGGCAGAGGTTGGCCTGGTTCCCCAGGAACCACCTTCTGTAAAAGCTGCTGAATCAATCTGTCCTGAAGCTCTGCAGCGGGGGCACAGGGGGCTGCTGTGCCTGAGAACCCACCTCTGGGCTTAGGAAGGGCAGGCTGGGCAGGGCACCGGGGAGCCATGTGGCAGCATCCCCACCAGCCCCCATTCGAGAGTCGCCTTAACCCCTGGCCTGGCAGCCCCTCCAGTGCACCGCCAGGTCCAAGTCCACCAGAGAACTTGGTCCAGCCCAGGCTCCCGCCCCCATGCACCCAGGACTTTGGGGAACCGAGTGCCGACCCAGAAGAAGCCTGCCTCCTGTGCAGGCCCTCAGGCCAAGAAGGAAGCAGCAGGGCCAGGCCTGCCCACATAAAGTCTCCAGGTAGCTTCGCAGCCCTGAGGGTCTCCCTCCTGTCCCCTCTACCACTGCCGCCAAGTGACCACCCAGGCACTTGATGGCACAGCTGGCGGGCGATCTCTTTATCACGACATGTGGTGGCCTCACATGCTGCTGCCTCTTTGTAAACCTGGTGTGGCAGACGCGTGGCCCTCAGTAACGGAGGTTTCACTTCTGCCCAGAGCCTTCCTCACCCTCTCTGCCCACTGGAGCCAGGAATTACCCTCGCCGAGGGGCTCAAAGGAGGAGCTGGTTCCCAAGCCACCTGCCAAGAGTGGGGCTGGAATTTGTCATTGGAGCCTCATGGCAGAGAGAGGAAGGGATGCTGGGGGCTGGACCCCAGAGGGCAGCAGGGGCCTTTGCATCTTCCCCCCACCCTCCGCCCGCCAGGCAGCCCCCCACCCCCACTCCCCCCACTCAGTCTCGTAACAATGCCTGGACTAATTTCATCCAATTCTATTTTTAAAAAGAAAACCCAGGAAATAATTACTTCAGTCAGACATTATTTACTTAAGTAATTCTTTACTCAAACGTCTTTAGGCTTTATTTTACTAATACTACATAATTACGTAATTGTGTAATTAGGAAGAAATTAAATGACAAATGTTTGCTGAGAACAAATGGAAAAAAATAGATCCTTTATTTCCCTGAGTGCTCTCAGTTCAGTGCATTCCATCTCCTTCCCCTCCTCCTTGTTCTCCGCTCCCCCCCGCCCCCGGCCTCCCCCATCCCAGGTCCCCCCCAGTGGGGACGGAGTGGGCTGAGTGCCTGGACGAGGAGCTGCAGGTGTGGGCACCCTGAGCCACAGGCAGGTACCAAATGCCTGTCAGAACAACTGTGTGTCTCTATCCACAGCCTGAGCTCCCTCCTAGGGTTGGGAGCCTCCTCTGCTTTGCTCTTTCTGTCCCCAGGCCTTTGAGAGCCTTGAGCTGGCACCCATAACAGGCCTAGAAACGCGAGTACAGCGGCCAGCTAGCGCTAAGGGGCGCCGTCCGTAAGCACAGGCCTGTTGCGCTCACCCTGCAGATGTGCTCCCAGGGGCTGGCAGGCCCCAGGCTGAAGGAGCAGAATGAAGGGTCCACAAGGTTGACAGGGAGTAGAGTGCACCTCCGCTTCACCAACGCCACGGGATCCACAGCATCTGCCTCCACAAATCCACCCAAGGAAGAGGCGTGGCTTGCGCCCCAGGACTGAGCTGCCTGTGGGGGCGACCCATTCACATAGACCACCACGCCTCCGTCCCTCCTTCCCTTCTCCAACCTCAGCAGCTGTGGAAGCCAGTGGAGCTTCCTGCCGGTAAAAAATTCAATCAATCAACCACCCACCCAACACCCATGGAGCACGTCTTTTGTTCAAGTTCTGAGGGGGACACAAAAGAGCAGGCAGGCCACAGCCATGCTCATTAATATGTCAGCTGTTTGGAACCTGGCATGTAGAGCTGTGTTATTCACAGTAGAAAGTTTCCTAGGCTAGCCTGCCAAAAAAAAAAAAAAAAGAAAAAGAAAAAGGAAAGAAAAGAAAGAAAGAAAAATCACTTCTAAATGTCCCCAGCATCCGATTCCAGGAAGTTGCCAAGACTCATGTCCTATCTCCAACACTTACCAGTTGTGACCCTGGACAAGTTACTTCATCTGCTGTGCCTCCATTTTCCCATCAGTAAAATGGGGATGATACACACCCTACCATATTTTTGTGCAGATTAAGGGAATCGGTGCAATAGGCAGTCAGAACAGCACCAAGTGTTCAGTGAGCAGCAATGACGGTTTCCTAAGTATCACCGCAAAAGCCAACCCACAAGCGAGGAAGGGGTCTGTAGTGCCTGGTTCGGCTTCCCCACCCCTTCACCAGCTCCCAGCCCACTATGATGCAGGAGCTCAGGGCAGGGCTGGCAGGGCGAGAGGCTGACAAAGACGGCAAAAGCAAAGGGACACAGGTCCCAGGGAACAGGGCATAGAGAACTGAGAGAGGGACTTCCTATTGACTGAACTCCAGAGAAACTTCTTCTACTGGGAGCTCCTCGTTTTGGGGCCCAATTGTAGAAAAGAACAGTGTCCCTACTCTGACGGCCTTGAAAGTACTTGGAGGTTGTCTAAATGTTTTTCCCCAAAAAACAAGTGGAAACAAATACGACATCAAAGTAACTTCCTCCAATATGTCTTTCAATGAGTTCGTAATGAAACTACAAAAAAAGAAACAGACCGGAACCACATACAAGCGCTCATTGTGGGTCTTGGGTATTCACGGAGGTGAAGTACTTCCCCCTGAGGTGAAGGGACCAGGCTTCTGGCCATGTGGGGTAGAAGCAGGGGATGATGTATCCAGGCTGGCCACTGAGGCCCGGTGACAAAGAGGAGAAAGTGGAGTGCAAGAATTTGACCTTCCGTGGTCCTCCGTTCTTCCGGTAGGAGAAAGAGCATGCACTTCAGAGTTGGAATCCCAGCGTAGCAGCTTGGTATCTGAGTGACCTTGGGCAAGTTGTGTGATCTCTCTGAGCCTCAGTTTCCTCATTTATGAATCAGACCTTATAAAATGATTAAATGGTCCTTCATGAGATCGTTAAAAGGATTACATGGAATAATGCATTATAAAGCACTTAGCTCAGGGCCCTGGTACATATTAAGAACGTAATAAATGGTAATTCATTTATTCATTATTATTATCATTACTGTTTCATGGAAGCACTACCAGTCCTGCTGCCAAAGATCAGATCTTAGGGGTGTCAGGTTTGGGGGCCTACGGAAAGGGTGGGGTTTCAGGCCACTGCAGACAGCAGGGAGGTCTACGGAAGTGAGAGGATGGGACCAGGGAGAGACTGATTAAGGAAAATTCTAAGCAGTAGTTGCAGAAGGTAAGGCAGGTCAGAGCCCGCGTGGTCCCTGGATAACCAGCAGGGCCACTGTCCCCATACACTGCCCAAATACAAGAGTCAGACTGAACATGGAAAATGGGGAGATCTCTGCATAAGTCACACTTCCACCCACCAGGGAGGAAATTCTCACTGCCTCCTTTCCAGCGTCCTCCACATTCTAGGCACCCCTTTGAGTTCTTTAAGTTATAGTCCATGAGGGTAAAACTTGCTCATTCTCCGTCAGAGGCTAGGAGCAGAGCACTGCACGTTTAAGGTCGGCTCAGTAACCCTGCATGCTCACACCTCCTCTCCCTACTCCTTCTTTTGGGTCCTGTCTGCAGGGCGTGGTCTGGGTGTGTTTTATGTGATGCGAGCCAGGGCTCTCACCCTGGCTGTGCTCCAAAAGCTCTGCATGTGCTTTAAGACTGGATTTGGTGTCCTGTCCAAGCTCTCCGAGCCCCTGGTGCCCTGCCTGGTTCTGATTTTGCCTTTGCCGCTGCCTCCATGATGGGCCAGCTGGTTCCCAATGGCCTCTCCTACCCCTAGCTGAGGTAGGTCCTCCCAGCATCACCTCTGTGTCCTCTTCCCTTCCAGGCAACCATGGGATCAGGATCGAGCAGCAAAGGAATTAGGGAAGCAAGAGTGAGAACAGCCACACCCCTTTTCTCTAGCTCCAATTTCCATGCTAATGCAATGCCATGGATATTTATAGAGTGTCTATCATGGGAGGGCTCAGAACCAAGTGTGTATGAGTGTGAGAGAGAGAGAGAGAGTGTGTGTGTGTGTGTGTGTGTGTGTGTGTGTGTGTGTGTGTGTGTGTGTTTGGGGGGAACCTATGATGGGATAGATGGAGACCCATCTTTGTTGGCTCATATCTTGCAAAAAAATGAAATTCAGGATGTTTTGAATGTTCTGTAGAACACATTGCAGCCAGTCAATACTGATCGATGGATGACCTGAGTTTTTGAATTCCAGAGTTTTCTCACAAGTTGGGTCCTCAGGGTCCACAGGAAACCCCACCCCATCAGCTCTCAGCCCCTCCAAGTTTCCTCACTAATCCCTGGCTTCACCTCCTGCGGCTCCGGCTCTCAGCTGAGGGCTGGCGGTAAGCATGATAAGTCTGCAATTAGCAAGGTCTCCCCCCTCCTCTAACCTTAACAAAGACAGAGACAGCCAGCACAGGGCCTGCGCTCACCTCCTCCTCCATGCTGTTTGTTAGCCTGGCAGATTATTATTAGAGGCGCCCCGCAGAGCTAATCACCTCCCTAGTGGACACCCCGCCTCCCCCTGACTCCTGCTCCTACATCCTCTGCATTTGACCTGGCTTCCCAGGGCTCCCTGGCTGCCTGCTGGCTGCTCCCAGGGAGGAGCAGAGGTGAGCCCACCTGGGCAGGACTGGGGGATCATCTCCCCCAGGATGGCGACCTCTGCCCTGAGCCCCCAAGGACAGACACTGATGAGGTGGGGGGGGGGGTGGAGGAAGAGAGGGGAGAGGAGAAGGAGAGGGCGGAGGAACTTTGGAGGGTACTGTAAGCTAAAGCTGCCCTGGCGCTTGCTGACTCTGGTTAAGCCCTTGTTAGTACATGCAGAGGGAAGCACACCGGGAAAGGAAGGAAGACCAGAGGATGGCGGAGCTCCCCTCCCATAAATCAATGAAGGGTAATACAGGAGGGTAATTAGCATTTTTCTCCTTCCCCAAAGACTGCAGAAGAGAAAACAAACTTCAGTTCCAGCAGAAGGAATTTAAGTAGCCCAGAGAACGAAGTTTCTCCCAGCGAGGGGGCTTCGCTTCTGCAGATAATTTCCACAGATCCTTTTGCAGCAGAGTTAGTCTTAGCCAGTTTTCATCCTGCTCAATCCACTAGGTGGGAGGAAATCAGACCCAGGGGCCTGATATTCAAGGCCCTCCCAACTCCAGGGTACTCTCTTGGCCTATCTGAGCCCCACCCTTCCTGAGAAGCCAGCCCTGGTGGCTCCAACAACAGGTGTCCCCTCCTCACTCAGGCCTGGCATTCACCCGGCACCCCCTACCTTGTTCCAGGTGTAGATCCCATGCGTCACATACCTCTCCAGTCTCCTTCCTCCTGTGTGCAGTGCTGTACATAGAGAAGGGGCTCAGTAGATACCATTTGCTTAACATAAGGACAAAGTAAGCCGTAGAGTTCTTGTCATTTGTAGGGTGTTATCAGCAGAGGTTCAGAGTAACAAGGAAGATGAGCAAGAAAAGGAATAACTAGTTACAGGTCTTACCATCTCATTTATTCCTTGTGACCTTTCTAGTAGACATTATTATTCCCATTTTATATACTTGCAAACTGAGGCTTGGAGAGGCAATTTGCCCAGGGCCACATAGCCAATAACTGGCAGAGCTGTGGGATATAAATTGAGTTCTAACCCCAAAACCTATCCTTCACTATAGGATGTCCCCCTTGATCAAAACCCCCTTGATGTGAGGTCAATTTGACCTAGATTTCTAATTTGAAAAACTTGCATACGTTTTGCAAAAAAAAAAAGGTAGAGCAAGTGGAAAAGATGCTCGACATCGTTAATCATCAGGGAAATACAAATCAAAACCACAATGAGACATTCCCTTACAGCCATTATAGGATGGCCATTTGAGGGGGGAAAGGGAAGAAAATAATTACGAGTGTTGGCAAGGAGGCAGAGAAATTGGAAAATTAGAACTCTTGTGCCCTGCTAGTGGGAATGAAAAAATGGTATAGCCACTATGAAAAACAGTATGGTAGTTCCTCAAAAAATGAAAAATAGAATTACCATATGTTTCAGCAATCCCACTTCCGGGCATACATACGAAATAATTGAGTAGAGGGTCTTGAAGATATCACACATCTATGTTCATAGCAGCATTATTCATGATAGCCAAGAGGTAGAAACAACTCGACAAAAACATGAATGTCTAAAGAAAATGTGGTGTAGACATGCAGTGAAATATTAGGCAGCCACAAAAAGGAAATTCTGACGTGTGCTACAACATGGATGAACCTTCAGGACGTTGTGCTAAGTGAAATAAGCCGTCACCGAAAGGCAAATGCTGTATGACTCCACTTACATGAGATACGAGGAGTAGTCAAATTAATAGAAAGAGAAAGAAGAACAGTGGTGACCTAGGACTGGGAGGAGGAGGTGATGGGGAGTTGTTTAGTGGGTAGAGAGTTTTAGTTTTACAAGATGAAAAATTTCGAGAGATTGGTTGCCCAACAACGTGAATCTATTTAAAACGATGGAACCAGAACTGTACACTTAGAAGTGGTTAAGATGGTATATTTTATTTTATGTGTTTTTAACCACAATTAAAGATATTTTTTTTTAAATCTCTTCTCTCGTGGAGCTTCCATTCTTGTGCTCCGAAAGGCCTGCTAGCTTGTGTCCCTGTTGGTTTTCTCCTCCTGGGCCCCCTCCCCTTTCCAGGGGTGAGAGAGGCCAGGGTGCAAGCGCCCATCTAGGCCCGTGTCTCTGCCCTGCAGTTCTTTGCACAAGCTGGGAAGGAGAGCTGGCCAGCCCGCTTTGCTCAGATGCCAGCTGGCCAGCCTTGCTCACTCCTACTGGCACCCCCTGAAGGACGATCATGGCAGCGTCAAACACAATCCTGCTGGAGGCTCCTTGAGGGCACGGTCGGGTTTCCCCAAAGGAAAATCAGAGGCTCCCTCCTCTCTCAATTCTCGATTCTCCTGGGCAAGGAGTTTGCTGTCTTGTCACAGATGACCTGAGGGGTGTGCATGAGTGTGTTCATGTGTCTGCACACGCACAGGGCTGGACGTCAGTAGGAGGAAGTAAGATCCGTGCTTCCAGAAGGACCCCTAGATCTAGCCAGTGTCCTGCAGGCCACCACTCAGCCCGGCCTCTCCCCAGGGAGCCCACCTGCTGCTAATTGTTTGTTGCTCAACTGCAAATTCAGTTTTTCCACCAAAGTCCTCTCTATCCAGATGTTGTCATCAGCCAGCCTGATCCGGCAGGGCTGGCTTGAGGTCTGGCTCTCACCTGTCAGTCCTGACATCTTCAGTGGATAATGGAACACAAGGATGTGAGAGGCAGAGCAGGTGCATGCTAATGAGGAGATCAATTTTAATTATGATTTTAATTAAACACCCGATCCAGTAGGAAATATGACAAGAACTGGGCTGGGGCTGTGCAACCTGCAGGGAGGGAGGGGAACGAGGGTGGTGGGCACAGGGAAAGGAAGGAGCCTCCAGGCCTCCTCAGGATTTGGAAGAAGGAAAGGGCAGCAGCAGTACTGGGAAATAGAGAAAAACCTATGTAACCTGAACTTGGCACCTAGTAAGCCTTTTCCTCTAAAGAGTGTTCAAACATCCAGACTCCTGGAAAAGAAAATCTTGGCAAGGAGGAGACCTGGCCAGGCCCTGCTCCTTCATTTCACGTGGGGGAACTGAGGCTTGGAGTGGGGGTGTGACTTTCTCTTATCTGCCCCCCAGAACATACTGTCCATGCCTCCAAGAGAGTACGTACCACACTATACGATCGTTAACTCCTTACAGTCTCTCTGTTGTTTATATCAAGTGTTTATGAAGTCAGAGAATTGTTTGTACAATGCAAGCCCCCAAGGGTGGGCTGCTTCTGCCCAGCTTTCTTTGCACAACATTACGAGCAAGTAGATACTGGGAAGATTGTTGATGCTCATGGTGGGGAAGCCTCCTCAACTGCAAAAGAATGATATATAATAAAGGATCTTCTCCAAACTGCACACTCCACTCCCACTCGGAGCAATTCCTGATGTGTAGTAGCACTCAAGAAATGTGTGTACAATGAATAAGCACAGGAAGTATCAAGCCTGCAACATTTAATGAGAAGTCAGGAGCTCACCCAACTAGCCACTCTCAGTTGTTCATTTTATTTTTTCCAGCTTTATTGAAGTGATTGACAAACAAAAATTGTGGATAGTTAAGATGCACAACATAATGTTTTGATACATGTATACAGTATGCAATGATTCCTACAATCCATCTAATTAGCATACCCATCGCCTTATGTAGTTACCTTTGTGTGTGCATGCGTGTATGGTGAGAACACTTAAGATCTCTCTTAGCAAAGCATATTCCAAGTATAAAATACATTATTATAACACAAGTCATTCTGCTGTACCTTATCCCTCCAGAACTTAACCAAAGTTTGTACCTTTTGACCAACATCTCCTCTTTTCCCTTGCCCCCCAGCCTCTGGTAACCACCCTTCTACTCTCTGCTTCTATGAGTTCAACTTTTTAGATTCCCCCTATAAGTGGGATTATGCAGTATTTGTCTTTCTGTGTCTGGCTTATTCCACATAGTAAAATGTCCTCCGTTCATCCATGTTGTTGCGAATGGCAGGATTTTCTTCTTTTTTAAGGCTAAATAGTATTCCATTGTGTGTATATACCAGATCTTCTTTATCTATTCATCTGCCCATGGACACTTGGGTTGTTTCCTCTTGGCTATTTGGCTATTGTGGATAATGCCGCAATCAAGATGAGACTGCAGATAACACTCCTCAGTTGTTCTTAAGCCAGGAGAGCAGATTTCTCAACCTTGCCCTGATGGAAGAGAGCAATGTGCATGTGCATACGTGTGTTCTATGTGCGTTGCTATGTGTGTTGTGTGCTCTGTGACAGCAGATGATAGGTGGAAGCTCAAGGGGGCAAAAAAACTAATTCTACAAAACTCTTAATGCTAGACAATTATAGAATAACGCAATGCAGAATTACAAGCAACCTTAGCAATGGATGCTGTCCAACAAAACTTTCTACAATGATGAAAATGTTCTATATTTACCCTGTCTGATGTAATAGCTACTAGGCACATGTGGCTAGTGACCATTTGAAATGTAGCTAGTGTAACTGAGGAGCTGAAAAGACATAAGCAGAAGTTTTCCAAAACAAGATAGACAAATAGCCAACAAACATATGAAGAAATGCTCAACATCACTAATCATCAGGGAAATGCAAATTAAAACCACAGTGAGATGAGAAAGGAATGTTAATACACTGTAGGTGGTACTGCAAACTAGTACAACCTCTATGGAAAACAGTATGGAGATTGCTCGAAGAACTAAAAGTAGACCTACCATTTGATCCAGCAATCCCACTACTGGGTATTTACCCAAAGGAAAAGAAGTCATTCTATCCAAAGACACCTGCACTTGAATGTTTACTGCAGCACAATTCCCAATTGCAGAGATGTGGAATCAATCTAAGTGCCCATCGACTCATGAGTGGATTAAGAAAATGTGGGGTGTGTGTGTGTGTGTGTGTGCACGGGCGCGAGTGCGTGTGTGTGTGTGTGTGTACACACACCATGGATTAATATTCAGCCATAAACAGGAATGAAATAATGTCTTTTGCAGCAACCTGGATGGAATTGGAGACCATTATCCTAAATGAAGTATCTCAGGAATGGAAAAATAAACGCCACATGTACTCTAATAATTGGGAGCTAATCGCTGGGCACACACGGGCACAAAGAGATGTAAGGTCATTGGAAAACAAGAAGTGGGAGAGGAGGGGAAGGATAAAACCTGCCTGTTAGGTACAACGAACACTGTTCAGGTGATGGGCACACTAAAAGCCCTGACTTAAGCATTATAAAAGGTATCCATGTAATAAAAATATTAGTGTCTCCTTAATATTTTGACATTAAAAAAATAAAATGTAGCTAGTATAACTGAAGAGCTGAATTTTTTAATAAATTTGATTTTAATTAATTTAAATGCAAATAGCCACATGTCACTAGTAGTTGCCATATTGGACGGTGCAGTTGTAGATCACCTAATCAAATTCTTTCTTTGGTCAGCAGAGGAAATTAAGGCCCAAAGAAGTAGCCCTTGGGTATCACCGAAGCTCATCCATTGGCCTTCACAGGTAGCAGTACATCAAAACTCAACCCTATTAGGGCGTTCAGGTGCATAAATGGAGTGCATGTTCCACTGGAAGTTCCAGTTCCAGAGTTGTTACTAGAGTCCCTCTACAAGGCTTAAAGACAAAGGCCATCCCAGCCTCTCAGGTAAGTTTGGACTGGAAGAGCTGGAGGCAGGGGCAAGAGCTTGGGGACAGAACCCCACAGCCTCTGCCTCTTCTCCACCACCACTTGTGCCCTGCAGGGTGAGCCCATCTGGTCCTTCCCACACAGGCAATGTGAGGTCCCTCTGGCCTGCAGCTCCAGTCTCACCATTGGCAGGAACAGAGAAGCCGAGTTGGAGAGGGTGGCAGAAGTTAATTGAGATTAGATGCGCCTGTTCCATGGGTAACAAAAGCACAGATGCTCCAGAGCCACTTCTTCAGCCAGATCATCTCCTAAATACTCTCTTCTCCTCCCTCTCTGCTTCCTCCCACCCTACACTCAGCAATCCACCTCCCCCAGGTGCTCCGGAGAGGTATCCACTGGGCTCCCTCTCCCTTTGCATGCTGTGACTCAATGTCAGTTAACCCTTTTCCATAATGTATGAGGTCATCTGTGGGAGGAATGGAGAAAACGGACTCTTGGCCTCCCTCTAGCACACCCATATTCCCTCCTTTCCTTCTCCCTCGGGTCTCCTCTGCTGTCAGCTTCATGCTTTGGGCTGCCAGTGAAAGAGGCGGTCAGGGTACCCACAAATCGCCCTCTACAGTCAGAGAACAGAGTGCCCATCGCCAAAGCACGTTTCAGGCTCCCAGATTGGCAGGGATGGAGAATCAGGGAAAAGCATGGGCCGCGAATCCCCAGAGAAGTCCCCCTGCCTACCCCAAGGCCCTTCACTGTTGGAGCAACTGACTTCCACCCTTCAAACGGATTCTGGTTCTCAGACTCAGAAGGTTCACCAGCAGCACCTTCTTAGAAAAGATGAGTTCAGAAGTCTCTGTTCCTTTTGCATAAGGGATCAAGAAGGACAGAGATTTAAGCAATTTCCATCTGTGATTCTAAAAAGTGCTTTCTTCCTCATCCCAAATCTGAGCAGGTTCCATGTCAGCAGCACCCCGAGGTGCGATCGCACTGTCCCCAGACCCAGACTCTAATTCGTACACTCAGGACCCTCCAAGACAGAGGCAGCCTCGCTGTAGACACAGCAATCTTCCTGGGAAGGGGAAGACCCTGCTGAGCCGCTACTGCCTGCCTGTCAGAGACCCATTCGCTGAAACAGACAAAAATGTAAGAGACAGCCTGCTGACCTACTGGGGCATGGGGTTGCCAGGAGCGCGACAGGTGAGAAGGGAGCCAAGGAAGGTAGGCTATGAAGCCATCAGTACGGCAGTGGGCCGGGGACAGACACCTCATCGAGCTAGGCCTTCTCACTCTGAGAGGGGTCTTGGATGGAAAAAAAAAAACCCTTTCTTTGAAAGAATTGACTGGGTGGTTTTGCAACTTCCACTCAGCAATTCCTTTTGCTCCTTTCTTAAGGAACTCCTTCCGGAGAGCAGCCCACGTGTTCCAGGAACCAACCGGCCCCCTCTGCTGCTACTGCCCCCATGCCTTCTTCAAGTCGTTTCAGCATCACTGAGCATCTACTTTCTTCTTTCTCCTGTCCACCGAGGAGCCCTGCCCTTGCTAGAGCAATGCCTATTTCTCTTCTAATAGGGTTCCAACTCTGGAAAGCCGCGTCTCTGGATGGTGAAGGAGACGGAGGGAGGCACTGGCAGGAGCAGAGGAGAAGAGTGATGGACACCATGCCTCTAAATTGGTATCCGGATTCTTGTCTGACTTGGTTTTGTCCCCAGCACTGGCATCTCTCCTAAACAGCTGCTTGCATTTGAGTGCCCTCGAGGGTCCCTGAAGGTGAACTGAGCTCTAGAAGTGCTATACAGCTCCCCCAGCTCACCTGCCTCTGCTCAGTCCTCTGGAGGTGCCTCTGGGCCCCACACTAGCTCCAGGTGGGCACACCCATTACCTACCCCCAGAGCACTGCATTCAAAGCCAAACAAACCCAAGACAGTCTGTGTTATCTCAAACTGCAGACCTCGCAGTGCTCCTGGGGGCATCCAGGATGGGGAACCAGCAGAGAGGTGAAGATTTCAGCCTGATAGCCAAGGGACCCATATCATGCCCCTGACTCTGCACACACATGTTTCTTGTCCCGCCTTGGACTGCCTGCCCAAGCCCAGCAACTTTGCCATTCCTTGCTGGCACTCAGCAAGCTCTGACCAACATACAAGGACTATTTTTGTACTGGTAACATCCCCCATCACCCAAGGCCTTTCTGCCAGAGGTCACTGTGGATCATTTCCTGGCCCACTCCTCTGTCTTGGAGGGCAGGGTGAGGTGCGAATGGAGTTCCTTCTCTCCCAAATTTGAAGATGTTGCAAACTAGGCTCAGAGCTTAAGGGAAATGCTGCCAGTTAGAGAATAAATCCAGGTGGAGCCAGAGCATCCTCTTCTTTGAGCTTTTCTCACAACTACTGACCATGGCAAATCTGTCAGCCAATATTTAGTGAGCACCTATTATGAATGAGCCATCACAGAAAACTCAAAGATGCATGAGTCATGACCCCTGTCGTCACCTGAAGAACCTCACACTTTTCTTGAGGAGCTGCCATCCAGGCCATGTCGGAAGCTACTCAGGTGTGAACTGCACAACTCTGGGGAGTCCATTCTCATGGAACACGACACAGAGGCCCTGGATGTAATGACATGGACGTGCTATTCCCAGCAGGAGGAGATACACACCAAGTGCTGCAGGAATAGAGGAGGGAGAGGTCACTATGGGATGACGAGATGGAGCAACTTCACCAGAGTCATGGGGCTCAAGTTTAGCTTAGGAGGATGATTTGGATTTAGCTGAAAGGAAAACGTGTGCAGAAGAGTCCAGGTGCGTAAAACCCTGTGAGGCAGAGGGTCTGATCAGAAAGACTCAGTAAGAGCTCAAGAAACATTGAACAGGATAGAACGGCTGGAAAGGAGAGCTTTCCTGGAGCAGAGGTGGGAAATCTGTTTGAAAATGTGAACCGAGGGCTGAACACCACTGTCGAGCCCTGGGCTGAACTCTGTCCTGCTAGAGAACCACATCCTAGATGTTCCTAGAGATGAGAGGGTGCTGGACTGAGTTCATGGATGAGGTTCAGGTGCAGATCTGTGGCAGGCACCTCTGAATAGATGCTCACTGGAGGTGAGCAGCGGGGTTCCGTTCAGACCTCTCCTGAGGACCACTCCGCCACCCCTCCCCATTGGGAGTCTGGCACCCACCATCTCACCACCGGGAGCAGGGCTTTCCCATGCTCTTCAGTTCTACTCTTTACAGAAGAGCCCTTCCTCATGTTCCCGCCCGCAAACCCCTCACCTTCTCTGCACCTGCATCTGTCCTCTCTCCCTCCCTCCCTCCCTTCCTTCCCAGTGGGGGTAGAGCCTGGGCCCTCCACCTGATTCCAGATCTCTCTTGCTCCAAACACTCTGGGGACTTGCTGCACTGATTATGCCCTCTTACTCTCAAATGTTCAACTTCTCCCTGCTTCAGCTTTCCCTTTGTTATTTACATATGCTCTAGAATCACCCATCTTAAAATCAAAACCTTCCTGGCTCTACCTCTACCTCTAACAACCACCCTTTCTCTGCCCCAAAGGCTTGTATACAGGTGCTTTCTCAATGTTCTTACTTCAACCCACATCATTCTCTTCCACATCTGACCCCCACCGCACCCACCCCCACTTACACACACTCTCTTCTTTCGATTCCTGTGATGTCACTTTCTCCTGGTTTTCTCCTAACTCTCTTGCTACACTTTTTGCAGACTCCTCTTTCTTGAGCAGCTCCTTATTAGTAGTACAGTTCTAAGCACTTTAGATTTTTAACTTTGTTAATCCTCAAAACAATCCTGTGACATAGTTGTTATTATTTTCCCCAATTTGCTAGATGAGAAAACTAAGACATATAGAGAAACATTGCCCAGCTAGCTTAGCTAGTAACTGCAGAAGACAAGATTTGAACAGTTTGAGTCCTAAGTCGATGTTGTTAAACACTGCATCATGCTGTCTCTTTACGTGTATTAGTAAGGACAGAATAGAATAGGCTATAACAATAAGCAAACTCAAGATCCCAGTAGCTTAATAGAACAAGAATTTATTTCCACCTCATGCTATATGGCCAGGACATATCTTCAGGGAATCTCCTCCACATGGGCACTCAGGGACCCAGGCAATAGAGGCCCCAACAACTAGTAGCTTCAGGAAGGAGAGAGAGAGAGAGAGACTGGAAAATCACATATGGGCTTTTCACTGTCATTTCTACTCATATTTCTTTGACTAGGACTAATCACATGGCCCCACCTAACTGCAAGGGGAGTGGGAAATATTGAGGAGTAAATGGAATATTTGCTAAGATATTATGTATATATGTTAGGTCTGGCGCCAAGAGAGAGACACATGAAGCCTCATGTGCAGCAAAATGCTATTTATTTTTAGCATCTGGGTGCAGATGGGTGGAGGCTGAAAAAGGTGTCCACGAGAGAGAAAGAGAGAGCCTTGGGTTTATAGAGGGTTTTTTCCAGAAGGAGTAAATACTTTCCAAACAACCAGGAGGGATAAGGACAGTAAGTTCCCCTTTTGCATTTCATTCCCTTATCTCCCTAGGGGTCTGGCAAAGGCTCTGTGCCTAACACACGCCTAAGGAGGGGAGAAGGGTGGGTTTTACAGCAGGTTTGGATGGAAGTTTGGGGAGGGTGAATTCTTTAAGCCTAACAATATATGCAATACTAAACTCTAAATGCTAGAGTTTCTCCAGTCTCAGTCTTAGGCCCTCATCCTTTCTTCCTCTGGCTTTATTATCTATATAATGAGACTTCTCAAATTTATACATTTACCCCAGACTTCAGCCTCATTTCTGAGCACAACTCTTGTCTATCTAACTGCCGACTTGGCATCTTTAAAAGGGTATCTCAAAAGCTTCTTAAATTTAACGTATTCAAAACAAAACCCTTGGAGTTCTCCCCCATCACAATTCCTCTCCTCTCCCAACCTGCCTATCTCAATAAATGATACCTCCATCCATTTGGCCATTTCTGCCAGAACTCTGGGGATTGTTCCTGCCCCCTCCCTTTTCTTCCCATATTCAACTTACTGCCAAGTCTAGAGGAATCTATCTTCAAAATAATGTTCAATCTGCCCATCGCCAGCCATCACCAGCACTGTCACTCTTGCCTAAGCCACCATCATCTCTTGCCTAGACTACCACGATAGCTTCCTCCCTGTTCTCCCTACTTTTTCTCTGAGGCCCTTCTAGAACATTCTCCACAATGCAGCCAGCCTGATCGTTATCAGGTGCAAATTGGATACTGCCACTCCTTTCCCCCTCAATGGTCATGTATACTGCTCAGGGTTAGGTCCAAGGACCTACAAAGCCCCCCAGCTATCTCCCCACCTACCTGTACAGCAATATCCTGTGCCATTTCCCCTCGGGCATCATTGTCCAGCCTCATAGGCCTTCTTCAAGTTCCTTGAATGTGCCGCACTCTTACTTTCAAACGTGCTGCTCCCATATGCTTTAGAATGCCCTTTTTCACACTTTACCCCACAAAGTCCTTCTCATGCATGGGTCTCATCCTAAGTGTCACCTCCCAAGAGAGACCTCCCATGAGATCACCAATGTACATAAGGTCCTCCTGGTCCACAGTTTTCATCACACCTACAACTACATATATTGTTGCTATTTTTTTATTTAATATATTACTCTTATGGAACCGTAGCTCCATAGCAGCTATGGTGAATCCATGTTTGTTCACCATTGTATCTTCTGTGCACAGTGTCTGGCATATAACAGGTCACCAGTCAATAATTTTTCAATGAATGAGCCAATAAAAAAAATCCCCTGCCCTAGAATATGTCTTCAATGATCAGTAGATTCAGCCTGCCACAGGGTTGCCTTAGCACCTTCCTGTCCCCTCTCTCCGTACGGATGGGGTTATGACCAAGTAACAAAGACCTTTTGTTTCCTAGGTCTCCAAAGATCATGCAGCTCTTGATGGCCTCGCATGGGCTGGCTAGGCCTGGCTTTCAAGGGGACTCGGGCAGCGTCTCCTAAGGCTGAACTGCCCTGGGTCTCAGACAAACTCAGAAAGGTCGAGGTTTCTTTATTCATTTTTTTAAATTGATGAATTACTAACCAGACTCCTTAGTCCAGTATGTAAGGTCTTTCACAAGCTTGCCCGTTCTATATCCCAAATCTACTGCTGCTACAACCAATTGCCACAAATTTAATGGCCTTAAAAAAACACAAACTTACTATTTTACAGCTCCAGAGTTCAGAAGTCTGAGGGGCATCTCACTGGCTAAAATGAAAATGCTGGCCAGGCTGCATTCCTTTCTGGAGGCTTTAGGGGAGAATCCATTTTTGTTGTTGTTGTTGTTGTTGTTTGCTTTTTGCAGCTTCTAGAAGCCACTTGCATTCTCTGGCTCATAGCCCCTTCCTCCATCTGCAAAGCCAGGAACATCAGGCTGCATCCATCTCACACTGTCTCCTCTCTGCTTCTCTCTCTTCTGCCTCCCTCTTCCCCTTACAAGGACCCTTGTGATGTCACTGGGCCCATCCAGACAAGCCAGAGTAATCTCTTCATCTCAAGGTCAACTGATTAGCAACCTTAATTCCGTTTGCAACCCGTTTGCCAAGTAACCAACATTGTCCCAGGTTCCAGGGATTAGGACATGTTCGTCCCTAGGGGACCATTATTCTGCCTATTGCCAACCTCACTTCCTTCCACTTCTCACCCCAAACTCTACATTTTAACTGTAAAGAACATGAGACTCTGAGCCATTCTTCGAAAGAGTCAGGGCGGCAGGAATAAAGGTCTGCAGGAAACCACACAAGTTACTTCTGCAGGTTTCCCAAACATGCTGTGCCTGGTGTACCGCTCATACCGCAGACCACCATTCGGCTCTCCAGATTTGCTCACCTGCAAATGAGGATGAGGATGCCTGTTTCTCTGGGTCATTGTAAAGATTAAATGAGTTAACGTTAGTGTGGTGCTTAGGGAGGCAGATGAAACAGACCTTGCGCCCTGGCTTCAGAGGTCTGGGCTCAAATCTTAATTGTCCAACACTTAATAATTATGAGACTCTAATAGATTATTTACTCTTTACAAATTTCCTCAAAACCTCTGTTTCCTCAGCTGTAAAGAGATGGTATCAAAACTACCTATCTTACAAGGTTGCTATGAGGAACAAATGAGGTAGGTGATGCAAAGCGCTTGGCACACCGTCATTGCTTCCTAAGGTTAGGTATTATGATTATTACGCTAGAATCCTTAATAAATTGTAGCTGTTCTTTGTTGTCCTGGTGCTTTATTTTATTCCTTTATCTGAAAAAATTCTCAAATCTCAGCATTACCATTGCATCTTCAGAAAAGCCCTTCCCTTCTTTCCCAGGCAGAGGGAGGTAGTTATTCTCCAGCCCCACCCCCACCCCCACATTCCCATGGCACCCAACCTGCATTTCTGTTACGGCATCAATACAATGGGCTGAATTAAGGGTCTTGTACATGCCCCACCACCAACATGACCACGCGTGTAGGAGACTGAACTACTGGGGGGCAGGTTCTATGGCCAGTTCATCTATCTAGACTCAAAGCCTGTTTAAGGGCCCAGGCAGTGTAATGTTTGAGAAATGTTTGTTGATTGAATAAACATAGATTTCTATGTTGCTGCTCATAAATTAGCATAATATGGAATATCCATTAATTGATTTGTCTAAACACACAACAGAGAATAGAGTGTCGCTCCATTCTCAGTATTCAGAACGGTGAGGTGCACAAGCTTTGCACATTGGGAACAGCATTCCTTGGGGTTCGAGCAGTACTGGACCCCCAGGAGAGCTGCAGCCAGAAGGCAGGATGTCCCCACGTGCAGCCCCCTTCTCAGAGGAGTCCTGTGCAGCGTCACTACGACTACCACTCCTCATCTGCTTAGGGGCTTTCGTTCCCTAGTTCAGCAACTTGGCCCCACAGAAAAAGTCTACCCCAAGCAGAACAGGGCTGAAAACCATATTTTCATGGGATGTCAAGCTTCCTCTCCTACCTTAAATGAAAGGTATTATTTCTGAGAGGAGAATGTCACACTCCACTACCAAAATTCTGCTTCCTCGGCAAAAACCCCAGCAGCAGCAGTTTCTCTGCATGGCTGGCAGCTCTCCACCCAAGGCCAATGCTAGGAAATCCACAAGGCCCAACGCAAATCATGGGAGCACAAGCCCCTCCATGATTAAAACAAGGGAAAGCCAACTCTAAGGGCATTCGCTCTGCAAAAATGGGGGAGGGAGAGGAGGAGATACGGTCCGGAGACAGCACGCCAGGACTCACGGCAGGTCCCAGCTCCTCTTGGGAAATTCACCCATCGCTTTGCCAAATAAGTAAATCATCTCCAGCTCAGCAACCTCTGGGCCTTTCCTGTAATAGGTGATAGACTTTCACCTTCATCTTGGTATATATAATAATATAGCCTTCCTAACTGCCAAAAAGCTCAGTCCCTTGTCCCTAAGCAATTCATGCCAGAGACTGCAACTGCTTTCTGATTCACCCATATTGAACCTGCCCTGGGATAAAAAGCTTTGTACGGAGCTGGGGAGGGTGGAAAAGGTGTCAGGTAGTGACTGGATTCAAATAAATGGGAAACTGTCTATACTTTTTAATGAGTGAGAAGACACCAGGGAGAACAGGTCAGAAAGCGGCTCTCCATCCCTTGAGCTTCCTGTTGTGTCAACTTCCATGTGTGTGGCCTGGGGGCTGATCACGCTCTAAGTCCCCGAGAGTCCCAGGAGCACTAGCTGCTTACCTAGCTGGCAGCTCTAAGCACAGACACCTGTCCACTGCGGCAACATCTTCCCAGACCCGGAGGTTTCAGGTCCTACTTTTCCTCCCCTGCCACTCCCAGAGGCCCCTGCTTCCTGACAGAGATGTGAGTCTGCTCTGGGCATAACCCAGATGATTAGCACAGGAGTCCTGTGTCTTCCAGGTGCCCTGTGGCTGGGCGCAGGTGCCAACCTGTTCCATCCTAGCACTGTCTGTGTTAAGAATCCAGCTATTCTGAGTCCAGGAGGCCTGATGTTTTGCCAGGATGGATTCAGGAGTTGTGGCGTGCAAGCTCTTTTGGCAAAGGCACCTCCTATCCAGATGTTCCCTCATCCAGGCACCCGAGCCAACAGAGTGCACCGTACCCTGTGGGATGCTGGCTGGACTCCCCAAGGGGCCCATCACCTCCAGGGAGCTCCCAGTGACAAAGAGCATCCTCCTCACCAAGAATTCTCCACTCAGAAGTCTCCAGCCTGAATCTTCATCACCTCACTCCATTGCATGACTGGGGGCTGTATGCAAACATTTGCTTTGATTTGTAAAATGATCCATATAATTAGGGAAAAGAGTTAAATAAAGGGACTGATTTCAGAGAGCAGGCTCTTAATGACACTAATACCTGACAAAAGGGGTCATTATGATGGGCTAATGGGCCTTGCCTGGCGTTCAGCTCTCTCAGGACACAATCCAACACACTCAATTATCTGCTAATCAGGGCCATTTTGTCAGAGGTTATTGCCCTGAAGTATCAATTATAGGAACATTATTAATACTTTATGGAGAAACCACATGCATGAAAGTGTTAAACTCATGGGGTGAGCCATTCATCCCCCCCACCCTTCCCACTTGGACCCATAAGATACAGTCTCCTTTTGTATCCATTTAGTTCCCCAACTGGGGCTTTCCATGACCCATTGGTTCTACTGGGAAGGAGCCAGGGCCATGACGATGTTCCCAATCCTGTCACCTGTGACCGAGCTGGCAGTCCCAACTCTTAATGCCACCAGCTGGCAACAGTGGCTGAACCTAAAGCCAAGGCATTACCGACTCAAGATATGAGAGGGAAGCAGGAACCACGGGGCTGCAGGAACAAGAAGTCTCTCTCTCTCTCTCTCTCTCTCCACCCCCGACCCCTGCCACAATGAGGCTTCTTCAAGGACGTGGAAAAGAATGGGCAGGAGTCCCCCACTTCAGGATATGGTCTGATCCCGACGCAGTCCGTGCTGCTTCCTAGAACCCAATATCCTCCATGCCGAACAAATGGATTTCTCCTCTGTAAGGAGGCACCATCCAACACAGAAACTGGAAGAATACTCTAAAAGGTTGCATGGGGAGAAGACAAAACACGTAAAGGACTTTAGAATAGTATCAATCCGGATTCCAATCTCTTCCCCAACACTCACGGGCAGCTGGATCTCAGGCGAGTCACTCACCCCCTCTGAGCTGTGGCTTTCCAGTCTCCCGGAGGCAGTGTGCTGCAGTGGGAAAATGGGCTCTGGAACGCCAGCTGTGCCACTTACCTGTTGTGTAAACTTGACCGAGTTATTTAGCCTCTTTGACCCTCAGTTCTCACAGGTAGGACAGAGGTGGTCATGTCCACATGCTGGAGCTGGGGCAAAGGTTAAATGCAGCATGCACGTGGGCACTGTTGCAGTACCCAGCACATTCCATTCACAGGAAGCATCGTACTTACTTGGAGGTGGGGCTCTGAGGCTGAAATATCTGCTGCTAAATAAATAATGAGGCTAAATGCTCAAAGAAAGCAAGATCTCTCTCCTTTTTCAACCCTGAATAACTAAACAGTTGCCAGTAGCAGAAGGGTTAACTGAACTTTCCAGCTGGGCAAGAGGGTAGTAGTGACCCCTTGAAACTCCCACCAGTGTTCTGGCATCATGGGGAGTGCCCAGCCCACTTGGGGAAGCCGCCTTCCAGAAATGGATGGGGAACAGGCCCAGACCTGCCCCGCTACCACTGGGACTGCCAGCAGAAAGAGGATTCCTCTCGGCCTGGGGACCTCCTATCATCTGGTGTACAGGCAGAGTTCAGTCTCACGAGGGACAAGTAGGAAGGAGAGATGGAGGAGTTTGCTGTGCTACTTAACGATCTGTCATCCCTGTCAACCTCACTCTGTGGTTTAGGAAACAGGAATGGAAAACACTGTTGCGTTCACGCATTCGCTAGGAGTTTCTGAGCACCAACTACGAGTGAGCGGTGTGATCACAGCCTGCAAGGGGGAGGCCGACTCAACGACAGACCAATTCCACGAGAGTTTGATGTAAGTAAGTATCTATCTATAATACATGTCCAGAGCTTTCTGTAATTCCTGGTCAAGCTAAAGGAATGTGGGTTATTCTATGTGGGGAAATGAGCTTCAGTATAGGAGTACATAAAAACACTCAAGTGTTGAAAGAATTGTCAAAAATCGGTGGTCATCTCCAGCTCAACTGAGAACAGACATCAAAGAATCAAATTTCAGATATAACTGTGAGGTTTTAGTCCAAAAATCTTAACCTAGAAGTAGTTTAAATGCAGGAACAGGCTTAGCAACCTCTTCCCTGGAGACCAGAGAGCAGGCAACTGAAGGCACTTGGTTGACTTAAATAGAATCCAGTCCAGTGAGCGGGGATGGCCAACATTACAATGCTGTGTCCACCTGGTGTGGCTGGAAGAGAGGAACCGTCACTTACAAGCGAAAGGCCTGGAAATCCTACCTGGGACGGCCTGATCCAGGGCTCAGCGATAGGAAGTGTTGGTCGAAGGACTGAAGGTGCTGAGAATCCCCCCTCCTGACCCTTGATCCTCGCTTAGCAATGTGCTGTTTGGTGGGCCTGGGTAATTAGTGTTCGCGTTAAGCAGTTACGGGGTTAAGTGCTACCAGGGGTTTGATCTGGGCTGACGGAGTCTGAGCTGCAGAGTGGGGTGGTTGCCTAGCAACAATACCTGTAGCGCATTAAGCAGCCAGTCAGCTTTGTCAACTTCTAGCAGGGGCTTGGTGGAGTGGAAGACGGGGAGGAGAAAGGCTTATGGGGCACAGAGGTGGGAAGCGGAACAGTGGGTCTCAGGAGGCAAGAAGGTTCTGGGGAGATCAGGGGAGGTCTTTCTGAGTCCCACCAGAACAGCTTTATGTCTGTGTTCCTCAAGCAGGAGGCAGGTAGACAGCTCCAGGTGTGAATCCAGAGTAGGTATCCTCAGTATTGCTCTCACCTCTTCCTAAAACCCTCCCACCAGCAGCCAAGTGGAGCAGGAACCCCCATCATCCACCCGAGCCCTTGCACAGGAGCTGGGGACTGGGGAGGCAGGATGAGGGAGAGGTGCCTGTGTGCTTCGCTTTCAGACTTGAGAGGAACAGAACATGTTTCTGCTGACTGTCTGGGAAGAAGCAACCGCAGAGAACAAACGCAGAGAGGGTAGAATCTTTATCCCCACTTCCTTTCACACCTCCCCATGCATCATTCTGGACTTCATCTCACGCACACCCAAGAGATGGCTAGAAAAAATAATAGATTCAGGAAAGCCTAGGGAGCTTAACAACATTGTTGCTGCTGCCTTTATAGAATTCATGGTCTGGCCAGCCCCTTGACTCTTCCCAGAATTCCCCAGCTGCCTGTGAGTGGAGGTCGGGGACAGAGAGCAGTGTACCTTCTAAGAAGGGACAATTCAGAATGTAGCACTAGCAATCAGAAGGCTCGGGGTCAACTCCACTTCTGTCACTTGTAAGCCATATAGCCTTTGCCCAGCACCTGTCCCGAGACTCAATTTTCTCATCTGTAAAGTGGAGGATAATTACCTCTGCTCCACTCATCTTAGGAGGATCAAAGGCGGCCGTTTGAGTAAAAGCATGTTACACAAGCTATAAATCCTCCTACATGCATAAGGTATTAGTAGCACAAAGGAGATGCCAACATATCTGCTCTTTCGGAATAGCCTGAGCTGCCTGCTGCTTGGCCCGCAGTGACGGGGAGCCAGCAGCCACGTGGCTGTGTTGCTGGGTAACTGGCGGTGGACCGCTCTGAAAGGGGGCCTATTCAACTCTGCTATTCTAGGTTCACTGGTTCAAATCCAGCCCTAGGCCAACAATTACTGTAATCATTGGGTTTGGAATTCAGAGAGTCTGACTTTCAGAAGACCTTTTGCTTATCTACGACCCACTGAGTCTGCACCACAAACTTATGCATGCGATTACAAGGGAAGCCAGAGAGAGGCTGCAGAACCTGGCTCTCGGTCCCAAACACACGCTCCGCTCTGCAGGTCAAGGCTGCTCCTTCTAGATTATCTCAAAAGGCAATCTAGTGGCTGAGGGGCGATGTCGTTTGCCCTCTGGGCTGGGAAATAAGTATCAGCTTGCCTAGCCACATCTGACACTGCCCGCCAGGGCTCCGGTCCTGCCTGAGCCTCCCTTCATGTCTGAGAAAGCAGGCAAATCTCCCCTCCACACCGCAGTTAAGGGAGTCCACCCCCCACCCCCTCACCCTTTAAGTCACACCACATCTGATTAGAAAACTATATATGTGTATTTTTTTTTTCTTCCAGAAACCATCAGATTTAAGGCCCATCCAGGCTGAAATAGTGACTCACCAGCCCAGAATGCACCACGCCTTCTCTGTGATTTTGTGGCTTTGCTGCCAGTGTGGCTGTGGGCTCTGTAGACACCCTGCCACACCCAGGGGGACAGACACTGTGTGTGCGCGCGCGCGTGTGTGTGTGTGTGTGTGTGTGTGTGTGTGTGTGTGTGTGAGCCGCTCACTCCATGGCTTCCCTGTTCTTGTGTTGTGCCGTTATTTTCATGCTCTGGGTTATATTTAACTCAAGTCATAATATTTGGGGGGTTGGAAGCCTGCTGTTTCACCAAGAAAAGGCATTTGAATATTCTCAGTTCCAGAGAATTCCAAGGGCTCCGGGAAGAGAGTGAGGTGGTTGCCCCAGATTTGTCTGACACATCGTGGTCACGTGGACTCCATTAGCGGATGACTGAGGCGTTGAGCAGGCAGCCTAAAGGAATGTTGTAGAAACGATGAAGAGGAGCCAGTGAGTGATGTCAGCAGGAGGCTGATGCCTCTGGGGGTCCCAGGGCACTCGCCCCACACATCCCCCCAGGGAAGGAAGCGCTAATTGGCAGTACCGCCTGCCTTGTCACCTCCCCACCTCGTCCGCCCGATGCCAATCGGAGGTGGGTGCAGAACGAGCCCCATGTGACGTGACGGGGGCATAGCTCAGCTCGCCCTGACTGAGGCTCTCGCTGTTGGTGCCTCTGGTAAGGAAAGAAAGCATCCGAAACGAGCTCTGTCCTAATATTGGAGTCACTGTTTTTCCCCAAAGAAGCCCTGGCAAGACTAGCTTTGGGTAAAGTACCCATTGTCCATAAATGTGGAAATAAGGATAATATTATTTTACTCCCTACCATAGGGAGACACGTCCTCGAATGCATAGGTAGATTCACCTGTTTCCAGATTTTATGGATACTTTGTATATACTTTAAATTCCGAGTCTCTAAGTACATTTTCTGAAAGATCTTTCTGCATTATATTATACAATAAATTTCTCTGGGAGCTTCAACCCTATTCCTTTTGCACTACTTCTCCAAGCAACGGAGAGCAGTTTGGGCAGGTTCCAAGATACCGTGAGGTGGAGTCTGTGAGTAGCTGGCCTATGAGGACAGGCAAGATTGCCATGTGTTTTTTATGATGGGGTCTAGACAGAGGCAGGTCTCAAAGTCAGAAAAGAGAAGAAAAAGAAGAAAAGGTGTCATGTCCCAGAGCACCAAACACTACCCAAGCCCCTCACCAGCCACAGCAGCTGGCATGAGGCCTGCCAGGTATTGGTGAGAGCAGGTCCCACAGATGCCTCCAAAGGTCTTGCCAGGGGAGGGGTCCAGGAGTCAGTCTCTCGGGGGGCAGGCAATGGGGGCTACTGGGTCCCCAGGCATTGCAGGCCTCCAGCCTGAACTGAAGCACCAAAACCAGCACTTGCTTCACATTCATGGGAACTGACATATGGTATAATTTTTTTAAAAATCTTCCAAGTTCCCTAGGCAGCTTTGACGTGAATATTAATACTAACATAATTTCATGATGATTAGAGAACACAATTAGGGGCTATTAATAATGACACAAATAATGACATTTAAGGCCTCATTTTAATTTGAGTAATATTCTGTCTGGTGGTATTTAAACAGCTCTGTCTAGCACAATTAGTATAGTGCTGGGGTGCAGTCACTGCTCACAGAATCCGTCAGTCCCCCCCTCACCAACGCACCTCCATGGCAAGGGAGGCAGGTGGGGGACTCTGCCCCACACCTGAGATGCACCCAGAGACAGCCTTCTGCTCCGGCCTTGGCTTGGCCCTGGGGGACAAGGTCGTTCAGACACAGGGCCTTATAGACAGATGTCAAGAGTCCAGATTGAGAAAGACCACTCGTGGCTGGATTAGTGTCCACCAAGCAGTCAGTTGTTCCATCCTTAGGTACCACACCTCCCCTGGAAGGTGGAGGGACAGTGTAGGTTTCCGTGTTTCCACCTTCTCTCAGCTAAATCCTATTTGCCCAGCAGAACATGGCTCCCCACTGAGTTCCAGAAGCCTCTCCCAGGCTTCTCCTTCATCAGGACTATTCTACTTCAGCACAGCATACAGTGTGTTCAACCGAAGTGCTCTGTTTACTTACCCACCTCCCCATCAGACTGCTCAGTCTTTGAGGTGTGGGGCTGTGTCTTACCTACCTGTAAACCCTCAGCTTAGAGGTACATAGCTGGTTATCAATCAGTGCTTGTTGAGTGACTTAATGGCTAAGTGACTGGGTTCTGCCTTCCACCATTGGACATGTGTTGAAACTGGTATCCCGTTACAGCACTGTACTTACAGAGCTCTAACCCACATCCTTTGGATGTTTATGACCAACAGCAGACGTGGGAGATGGCTGGGCTTGTAGAGGGGGTGCACGGAGATGAAATGTCCATGACATGTGAAACCTCAGTGGCTAAACAGAAGCCAGGGGCCCTTAGCGGTTAAAACAGCCCAAGGTCCTTACCCTAATTGCATGATACGTTTTGGAGTTGTAGACTAAATTCCATACGATGGGAATTAGTAGATAAGCCTGAACTGGAAGCTAGGTTTTCTCCCAATTCCGGTCTCTAAAGCAGAGGGGAGAAACTGAAAGGACAAACTTCCTGATCAAGGAGACTTGTAAATGAGGAAAGAGGAGGGGAAGAGGCAGGGGGAGGAAGAGGAGAGGGAGGGGTGGGGAGACGAGGAGGAAGAGGAGGAAGAGGAGGAAGAACAAAGCCAGGGAAAGTTATTTGTTGAGGTTTATCATATGCCAGGCACTTGAGCTACTTAACAGCCACTATGTTCTTTGATCCTCGAAATAATCCTATGAGACATATACTGTTATTATCCTCATTTCACCAATGGTGAAACTCCAGTTTAAAGAGGTTAAAGCAATGTGCCTGGTCACACAGTAGCATGTGACTGAGCCACGCTTCAAACCCACGTCTTTCTAAATGCAGATGGCAAATCATAACCACCCATGCACTAGGACAGGTGACTGAGGAGAATTAGGATCATGTGGGATGCTTAGGTCACAGAGCAGGGAGGCCACCGGCCAGTGGATATGACAGATGAGGCAGCCTGTTCATGTCTCTCCCACCTAAGGATCTGGTGAGGTCTGCAGGGGGAGAAATGGAGATCTGCTGGCCAGGGGCCAGTGCAGGGAGCCCTAGAGCTGGCGAGGGCAGGAGGCTGGTCCCTGGAATGGGTGTCACCACACATACCGAAGACAGGGCTGGCAGGCAGCCAATGCCAGCGCAGGCTGACGGTGCTTTGGCAGAGGCCAGAAAGGCTGTGGGGGCCGGGGCAGGGTCTTCGAGCAGTGGGGGAAGTTAAGTGGAACCCTTTCTGGGTAATTGACTCTGTCTGCCCATAGGACCCCCTGCCAAGCCCAGGCAGGCCCTGCCTGACATGCTGCAACCTGTCTGGAGTCTGTTCTGCAGAGGCAGAGCGCCTGGTTGACAGCAGGCTGGCGATTTTATTATAAGACTCACCCCTTCAGTTGCAAGCTCTTTTTGTCTGAATCTCTGATGCAGAACTCAGGGCACCATCTGAATGTACGCTAGAGGCAGCAGCCCAGCAATGTGGCCAACAGGCAGGATGGAGGGCTGGGGGCTCCAGGCTGAGCCCCCCTGCTCACCAGCGGCCATTTAGCCTCCCTCAGTGAGCTGGTACCCACCACACCCACGATGCCACATGGACGCTATCAGACGGGGGCGGAGAATTCAGAAGGGCACGGGGTCCCACATCAAGGGACTCTTCTGGCAACAGGAAGCCCTTGAAATCCCTAGAGCTGGTCACTCATCAGTGTTCTCCTCCCAAGGCAAATACTTGTTTTCTACTGCTACTGACTCTCCCCGCCCCCCAAATCCTTCCCTCTCCTCTCTTAGTCCACTCAGCCTGGGATTTCGACCACCCATCCCTTACCCAATTGCCTCAAGGCAACAGCAGGAAATAGGGTCTTTTGACAGGGCCCCCGGGTGCTAATGCCCTGACCATCTAGGGAAGCAGCGTGAGGGCACGCAGGGCCCAGGAAGGGGCCTGGCAGCGGTGCAGGTGTGGTAGTCAAGAGCAGGATGAAGTCGGGGCTCTCCAGGCCCAGGAGGGTTAAAGAAGCAGTGCAGGCCAGGCGCGGTGGCTCACGCCTGTAATCCTAGCACTCTGGGAGGCCAAGGCGGGCGGATTGTCCTGAGCTCAGGAGTTCGAGACCAGCCTGAGCAAGAGCGAGACCCCGTCTCTACCAAAAATAGAAAGAAATTAATTGGATAGCTAAAAATACATATAGAAAAAATTAGCCGGGCATGGTGGCGCATGCCTGTAGTCCCAGCTACTTGGGAGGCTGAGACAGTAGGATTGCTGGAGCCCAGGAGTCTGAGGTTGCTGTGAGCTAGGCTGACGCCACGGCACTCACCCCAGGCAAGAGAGTGAGACTCTGTCTCAAAAAAAAAAAAAAAAAAAAAAAAAAAGAAGCAGTGCAGCCACCCCGGAATGAGCCCAGCGCCAGGTGAGGCTGCCCCACTGGGTCTCCTCTTTAGGATCTGTGGCTGGTTTTCACCCTTGTTTAACGTGTGTTGAAACCAAATTTCTCTTCCCCCACTTACCTGCCTCTTCTGGTGCCCTGAGCTCTGTAACTGACACAGCTCTTCCCCCAGCTGAGTTATCCAACAATTCCACTTCCGATTCCCCTCCACCGCCAAGCAGAAGGGGAGGAGCACTGCTTGCCTCCCCAGCGCTTCTCACCCACTGCAAGCATGCCATCATTGCCAGCCAAGGCTAAGCCCTTCCACCCTCTTGCTAGACTGTTACGATAGGATCCTAACTAACAACTGGCACCCTCTTATTCCTTGCTATAAACGCCATTATCAGAATTAAATTCCCAAAGGTCAAAAATCACTCCCGTGCGTTACTTATTTGATCCATACAACTCTGTGTGGCAAGTACTATGTATCATTCCCATTTTACAGATGAGGAAACTGAGGCACAGAGGGAGGAAATGATTTGCCCAGTGTTACATAGCTAGGAAATGTAGAGCCAGGATTCAAAATCTCTACTTTTATTCATAAGTCAAGAGCAGCAATGATCACGTTACACTCACTCTCCCCTCAAAGACTTTTAGGGACTCCCCACTTTATCCCACCACAAATCCCAACTCCTTAGCATCCCTGCCTTTGAATACCTATTCTAACGGCTGTACCTGCTCTGTACCATCCTCTTCCCCCGGATTCCAGCCCACGGAGCTATTTTTTCTTCCCTAAGCATTCCCAGCCTTGGTACCTCGTTTGCAGCCTTCCTTCTCCCTGCGTCCCCTTCTCCTACTTGTCTAAATCCCTGTCTTCTCATCTCTCGCCCCAGCCCAAAGCCAGACTTTGTCCTTTCTGAACTCCTCTTAGCAAAGCTGTTTGTTACAGTGGCAAGAGCACAGGCCTAGGACACGCAGGGTTAGCATGCTCACTGTCTGTAAAAGGGGGTGATGATAATAGCGCTTATTTGTAAGAGTTGTTGGAAGGATTAAAAGGGGTCATTGGGGAAGGCACCTGGCTCCTAATGGACTCTCAACTAAGGCTCATGATCTTCCCCTCAGCTTCCTCCTGCCCAGCTTTCATCACTGACACTCGGGCACTGTAGCTGTTTGAGTCCTCCAGGAAACCAAGCTACTCAAGGGCAGGCATTATGTCCTGTCAGTCCCCGAGCTTCCCTAGACACCTTGCCTACTGCCAGACACTGTTGGTGTTCAATAAATGTTTTACGTGCTCAACTAGCATTGGGATGTTTAAAGAAGATTCAGATGACTTCTGAGTTCCCTTCCATCTTGAGAGGGTAGAATGGGAACAGTCCCCTTCCGAGACGGAATGTGTGCAAAACATGGAACTCTCTGCCTGTCTTATGCTTATTGTGACCAGTAACATCAGCTTGAGGTCACACTGACACTTCGAATCTGTTTCCAGCTCCTCACATTTTCCTCCCCCACGTTATTTTTTCCAGGGGCCTGGCATTTCCAGTCCACATCAGGAAGCTGAAGTTCCCCAGCAGCCCCAAACCACAGCTGCCACTGGTGGAGAAGTCAAACTGGCAAATAGAAATGTCACTCAATCATTTCTCCCCACTTTCCTCCCATTGCCCTTCCCCACTGCACATAATGAGAAATTCTTTTTGCCCAAATATTGTTTGAATTTCGAATACACAATTTCCCTGGGGGTGACCAGATGAAAAGGGAAACCTGATCTGCAACACAAGACCTCTACGTGGAAGTGGCGTTGAGCGAACATGGAAACTAAATTTTTATTGAGCCTCTTGAAATAACAGGAGATGTCAAGGCAACCAAGCTCCTTTCCCACCGTGGCACGCTTCAATTATTTTGAGTGAACGCCAAGAGAGCACCCCTCGAGGGGGGAGAGAAGAAGGAAAGGCTTTTAAACATAGTGGGCAAAATGGTGGATCTGCTCACGGTGTCTAACCCTAGTTCTGCTTGCGGTGTCTAACCTGCTCCCAGCAGCTATGAGCCTCCCTATGGGCCTCTCTGTCCAGGCACTGCCTGCCCACAGCCAGGGCTCTTAACTGGGGGAGGCAGAGTCCTAAGAGCCCCTAGCGTAATGACTCTCAACCCAACTGCATTAGAATCACGTAGTGTATTTTAGGAAAAAAAATACTAATGCCCAGACTCCACCCTGGACACATTAAATGAGAGTCTCTGTGCATAAGGCTCAGACCTCAGAATTTTACCGAAAGTGCCCAGATAATTCAAATGTGCAGCCAGAATGGAATGTACACATAGATTTGGAGGACATAACACCCCTGAAATGGCAGGTGGATTTATGCGTGCAAGAGACTATGTGAGTTTTGCTCGGGTGAGGGGTCATAACTTTCAGACAATTCTTAAAAACATCTGCAACTCAAAACAGGTTATAATAATAGGTATATAGCTTGGTGTCTCCAGCTCCCTCCAGCTAGAAAATGACGTGCATCTAAGATTTTGTTATTAAGGGTCAGCTACTAATGGGCCAGCAAAAGACAGGTCTCTGGCTCCTAGAGGAATGACCCTGGATGATCTGGATCCCAAATGGTAAGAAGCTGTCACTGGGGGCCCAGGGACACTTGTAGAGGATAAAAGATGCACTGAAAAACAGAATGAGGCGTTCTTGCAGGAAAAAACTGGGCACTTGGTGCAGTTTATTATTTAGGCAGCCCTGCCTGTGACTCAGCTGACAGCTGTGCCCAGCTTGGCCTCTGAATCTGGACATCAGAAGCCAAGTCCATAGAGAGGGACGGTTGCCCAGGATCTCTTATTTTGGGAGCTCCATATTCGTGGCTGAGCAGTACACTCCATAAAACTGATAAGTGCGTGTTGAGGGGCTGGGGGGAGGCAGGTGGGCGGAGGGTCAGTAAAGAGAAGAGTCCAAGCACCTGAATTGTGTCCGTAAGACCAGAGAAGCCCCTAGGAGCCTGTAGCACCATCAGAACCTGATTCTAATAAGTCCAGAGGGGGGTTAATGCTTGTGCAAATGTCTCCACTGGGCTGACAGGGAAAGGAGGGTGGGAGAGGGAGGGAAAATGATCCGTGCCAGCCCCCAGCAGCCCTCCTCCAGGCACTGGAGGTCATTCTGTTATGAATGTCACTCTCCCCCACTTCCCACTCCCCATCCCCCAAGGGCCTGGTTGGACCTCGAATTTGGGCTTTGCCACTGTACAGCCTTCCCTGCCTATAGCACTGCCCTTGCCAAACGGCAAGAGGGTGGGCCTTGGGGCTTCCCAGCCCCACGTCCGCTGCCTAAGTGCTCAGCCCTGCTCATGACAGGGCCCCCTCTTCCTCTCTTCCCAGCCCTGTGCTCTAATTTATCCTCCCCTTTGATAACCAACTCCAAACACATTCAGCCGAGGCCGGGCCATCAGTGCACAAAGGCCTGTGCTCTCCCGGCTGAATGCAGCACTTCACTCTTGGGGGGATTTCTATAGACAGCAAAATCCACCAAACAAGCTATTACACTTAAATCAGACAATGCCTGAGGTGACGGCGAGGAGACCAGCGTTAATGACTCAGCTAGCAGCGGGCTTCTCTATTTTGCAGCTCTACCACAGCATGGGAGAGCAACCCGCTGCCCTTCCCAGCCTCTGCCAGCTCCGTCTCCTCCTGCTCCCGGACTAGAAAGCTGACCCTCCACCGTCTGCTGGTTCTCTGAATCCTGAGGGTGGATTCCCCCCTAGGCCCACTTAGGCTGACCCCTGGTTCCTTCTTTGCCTCAGAAAAAGAATGGAGGAGTTGAGTTCAGTCTGCCCCCTTTTCTCTCCTCTGCTCTAAAGATGAGGAAACCATGGCAACCGTCGAAAGTCACAGAGTCAGCTAGCGACAGAGCCAGGATTAGAACCCTGGTCTCTCATCTCACTCAATTAATACAAGAACGAATAGAAATTAGACAATGCACGTGAAAGCACTCTTGTCAGCTGTCGATACTTTTTATAGCGGTAGTAGCATCGTTTTTCCAGGGTTCTTTCATCTGATTCACGGAGTGCCTATCGCAAGGCAGGCGGTCTGCAGGGTGACTGGCATAAAACAGGAAGCACGGCAAGCCCTGCCCTCCTAGAGCTTACTTTCCAATGGGACGCGCACTACGGAGCAGGGATAGCTCAGCAAAAGTAAGGGTGTTCTGGGAGGCCACCGTAGGGCATCTAGTCTGCACTTTGGGGCTCAGTAAAGAGAAACTGGTGTCTCAGCTGAGACTGAAGGATGAGTCACAGCTATCCAGGTGAAGGGAGGCGGGAATGAGGGGGACAGATCAAGATTTTTAGTAGGAGGGAATAATTGAATGTGCAAATGAGAGTGAGGAATGCAGAGGTGAACAAGGTAAAAACGCACTAAGGAAACGGAAAACGCTGTCAGTGTGCCGGGACAGCGGGAGAGGATGGGCGAGGACCGGGTGGCGCAGTCATGAGACATAGACAGGTCATGTCGTGAATCACAGGTAAGCCACAAGGAGGAAACGGGACTTTATCCTGAGAAGAAAGGGTGATAAGGTCCACGGGCACATTGAAGGTCACAGGACCTAGTGTGGGAACCGGACCGAGGGCAGCAGCAGCGAGACCAGGTAGCAGGTCAGGCACCAATTCAGCGCTTGTCCCCTGTGCCATTTCAGCACATTACTTGGTTCTAATCTTGAATCATCCAATAAGGCCCACCATGGAGAGAACTCATGAAAGGGGAAATAAACTGAAAAAAGAGAACTATGGCCACAGGAGCCAAAGAATAGAACAAGGGGTTTTCCTGGCCGCCTGAGTCATTGCTCACATAGCCTGCAGCACTGTGTAATGAGATCGATGGAGTTCTTCCCCTCCAAACAGATGTGTGAGCTTGGGCTCCTCCACTTCCCCATCCGTGCAATGAGAACATTTGCTAAGTAATCGATAATCTGGCTTGCAGCCCTCACATTCTACTCTTCTATTGCTTGAATTACCTATCATATATTCTTATGCTAGGGTGCCTTGTTTTGCATTTTAATGTTTATAAAACCAGGACAAAATAATTCTTCTCTTAGAGCAGAAACAACTCATCAAAATCAGGTATCACAGCACACTGACCAAAGACATTTCCTCTTCTGGGTTCTCATCATTCAGCCCAAGAAAGGCCTCATTTTGACACCAGCCAGCAAAAGCTGGTTGGGAGCTGTGCTCTGAGCTGCTCTGGCCTTTCCTGGCTGCCCGTGCGTGGACCTGCGGTCTTTAGGAGGCCGTCTTTCCCAGGCCCTCTGCCCTCAGGCCTGCAGGAGTGAGGTTCTGCAGAGAGCCTGCACATTCTCTCCTTGCCCAACAGCTCTGGCAGCTGCTAAGGTAGAGGCCAAAGCTCCAAGGGTTTTGGGCAGGTGAACAAAAAAATAAATTCAGGCTGGTGTGGGAGAAGGAAAAAAAACACCTCAAAGCTGTTTTTGGCTGGAAAATGCTCTCTATCCTGTGGCTTTAGGACACAAGCAGCATAGCATCCAGAGGCGCACAGCTGCATGGAACAATTCAAAAATTGCCTTGTTGGACTACAACGTGCCAATTTTTCAAATCTAGAGCCATTTTCACTATTACAGTGTGTGCAACCGAAGCCGGGAGAATTTTCTTCTGGGAGGGAAAATTGATTTCGAGGTTACCATTAACCCCCATTATCCCAGCATGCCCCATTCCAAAACTATTCTTGGGAACCAAGGGGGCTAGGAGAAGCTGTAGAGGCCCACGGCGAGGTTGGTGCCCAACATCGCAGGTGCCAACAGCCAAAGTCCATTAGCCCCATGTCTCAGAAGGGCATGAGAGTGAGTGAGACAGAAAGGGGGAGAGAGAGGGGCATAAAAGGATCTGGGCATGTTTTCCCAGGAATTCCTAGGCTTTGGAAGTTTGCCCACACACCACTTCATTTGGGTGCATTTGGAACTCGGGTGAGCTGAATAGCAGGAACTAAGGTTAACACCTGCATAGACCCTCTTCATTTTGACCTGAAGTCCTCACTGGTAACTGCTCTCTCCAGCTGGGGCCAGAGCCTGGTAAGACGGGTATTCTCTAGGATCTGGCTTGAAGGCTGCCCAACTCATCCCCATTCCCGTACCCAGCTACTCAGGGCCCAGGTGTGGGAACCCAGATACAGAAGACAGCTGGCGTTGTCCACCCCAGGTACTCTATACGGAAAATCACTCCAACCCATTCTAAGCACAGTCGAGAGCCAGCAGCCTTTATTACAGGGTGGGCTGCCACCTCCATCTTCCTAAACCCACCAGCCCAGCCAAGAAGGCAGTGACGACAGGGGGCTGCTGCAAAGCAAGAAGAGAAAGACAACTGTGTGGACAAAGGAGGCGGCAGGTGACCGAGGAGAATGGCACATCCGTTGATCTTGCCATTCTTTACATTCTGATGAGATAGCGGTAGGCACTGGTTTTGAACCTACAAAGCCCAAGTCTGAATTTGACTCTGCCACTTGATCTTGAACCAGTTTCTTACTCTCTATGAGCCTCCATTTCTTTTCCTATAGCCTGGAAGCAAAAATAAATACTTAGCAAAGTTGTTGTCAACATTAAATGAGATAATTTAGGAAAGGAGTGGTATATAATAGCTGCTCAACAAATGTCAAATACATACATATGCACGCATCCATCCATCTATTAATAGCTATGTATTATAGCATCGTCCCTGTCAACACAATGTTCTGCCTGGCCAGGCCTTCATACATAAAAGTATTTAATGAATTAGTTAATTACAAGAGGAACTCGACATATGCAGTATACATCAAATTATATATAATGTATATATAAAGCAATCCAGCATCCATCCTAACATGTCTCTCTATTGTCTGTAGAATGACATATGTCATTCTCCTAGGCACAAGAGTTTGTTTCAGAGTCTGGGTACTGTGGCTACATCCTTGGCCAGCTATGAACTTTAAAAGCTCCCCCAGCCACCCCATCCCCATCTCTTTTCTAGTAGCACAAGTAAGCCACACTCCTCCTCTTCAGGGATGCCATCTGCTTACATAGCTGTCCTACTCTCCTCCCTGGAGTGACCAGTCTTCCAGAGCGCAGTGAAGGCAAGCCTGGGATTGCAGTGGAAGTGCTGGAGAGAGGAAACACTCCAATTCAGCACAAGCATTCAGAGCATCTGCCAAGTGTTGGGCCCTGTGCTAGGCACTGGGGGCAAGATGAGCCAGACTCAGTCCGGCCTGGGCCTCTAGGGGTTGCCATGGAAGGGGAGACACCAGACACATACACCGTTATTAGAACAATACCTTGGGAAGAGGGAGACAGGCACTCCAGGAGAGGCTGGACAGATTGGGGTCATGCGGCTGAAGGAGGCCCAAAAAGGGCGTCCCCCGGAGCAGGCGCAGTGGTTGCTTCCGTGCCCGAAGACACTGGGAAGTTGACCTCTCTTAGTCACCGGGTGATTTGTGCAGGAAGGGAGGAGAGGGGAGAGCAGGGCTAAGTGCTGACGGGACGTCCCTGTCAACACAATGTTCCGCCTGGCCGGGCCTTCATATATAAAGATATTTAATGAATTAGTTAATTAATGAGAGGAGTTTGATTGATAGATCATATGGCGCTCGCAGCAGGGTGAGTCTGACCCCGATATCGCCGCCTGGGCTGCAATCCGTCCCCCTCATTGGTCGGGAGAGCGCGGTCGCTCTGGCGATTTGCATGCATTTAATGTAGCTCTTTAATAGGATGTAATGTTAGCGAAAGCCAAAAGCGCAGCAGCTGTAACTTAAAAGACAGCCCCATTACTGCAAGCCTTATAATTAGGGTAAGAGGGAGACTGGGTCTGCCATATGTTAAACTCTTTTGAGGTTAATAGCTCTGTAAGATTTTTGCAATTTAAAAAAATTACACTTGAAGGATGGATGACAAGGCTCATCAATGAGGTGCCTCTCCACCGCAGGGAAGGGACAGGAGGATCCCATGTCCCCCAAGGTCCCCTTCCCTGGGGACATGGTGAGGTGGCCCCTCTCCTGCCACAAGTCGCAAGTCTTCCCTCCTTGGCTCCTCTCGGCATCAGCTTCCTCCACCTGGCCCCATTAGCACGAAGTTGCGCTTTCACTTGGTGGAGTCCGATGGCGCCCCACGTGGCTCCCCGCAGCCCTCGGCTTTCCCGGGGGTCGGGCCCGGCGTCTGGCCCAGCCAGCGAGGAGGGGCTCAAGGCGCTGCCGCGCGCATCCAGGGCCGGGCAGAAGCGCCGCGCCTGCTTACCTTGCAAAGTCCCAGGCAACTCCAGAGCAATTACGGGTCCCCGCAGGTTACCCGGCGCTGATTGCACAGCCGGCCGAATCAGGGAGCACTCAGCAGGCACTGCCCAGGAGGAGGAGAGGAAATCGCCAGGAATTTGCTTAGTAATTAACTGGCACAAGGCCTTGGGGGTGTTTGCCCCATCTGTGCCACGGCCCACGTGGCGAAGGGACGCGAGTACGAAGCAAACGGAGCCGGCACGTGCACCCTGGAGCGCTGCCCTCCGCGCCTAGCTGCGATGAGTAACAGAAGGCCTCCCTCCCATTCACCAAGTCCCCTCGAGGGGCTCACCTGCACCCTCCCAGCCTCTGGATCTTTCCAGAGTGTCCCTACCCAGCGGCCCCGGGGCATGGGGTTGGCGTGGGGGGTCGCTGTGGAGACTCGAGACCTCTCTGGAGACTGGGCGGCCTTCTCCTGCAGGGTCCCCTCTCGCAGTCGGCTCCGCGGGGAGCGGAGGAGCTGCCTGCTTGGCAGATTCTCTCCCCCAGGAGTTCTGCCTCCCTCGTCCTTCCCCCATCCTGGCTTCCTCCCCAAGCGCGTGGGTGTCGACCAAATTCCTGATGACAGACACTCCAGACAAAACAACAACAAGGGTTTGAAATAAGAAATCCCTCTTATTTTTTTTAAAGGGGGCTCTCGTTAGAAGGAAATTACAGGAGCGATAAAATTACTGCTAATTGCACAATTATCTGATTATCTCTGGTACCAAAAATACATGAGATCTTTTCCCCCTCCCAGCCACTTAAAGAATTCTCAGGGCCACCTCCTGGAGAAGGAGACAGAGCTCTCTTGTCAAAACCTGGAAGGACCAAAGGATATGAGGAAAGGGATGTGGGGGTGGAGGTGTCAAAGAGAAGGTTCAGCGAGTCAAATGTACGTCCCCAGAGAGTAGAAGAAAAAGGTGCGGACAGGCTGGGGAAGAAACCGAGTGGAGTAGAGAGCGTGGCGGAAGATGCGATTTGGGTGAATTGTATAACTCGGAGCTGGAAGGGCTTACAGATTGTTCCATTCCAGCATTATCCCGGTGTGGTAGGTAAGACTCACAGAGGTTAGGTCACTTGTCCAAGAAACTTAGGAACTGGAAGGTGCAGAGGGTTGGGGATGGGCCGACGGTGGAGGGGGTATGGGAGGGGTTCAAACCTGGGCTCCCTTCCAAGCCTGGCTGCCTTTTCAGGACAGAGATTATGGTCAACGTCTGTGGCTGAAGTAGAAAAAGGCTTCTCTGTATTACGCATCTTGATTTGAAAGGCTACTTACTGGGAAGTACTAAAAGTGAACACAGCAGCAGCAGCTAACTTTTGTTAGCGCGTATGGTTCGTAAAGTATCTTCATCTGCTGTCTCACACCGTGCTCTCACCTACCCTGTTCTCTCGGCATCCCCATATTCGAATGAGTCAAGCAAGACTCAGACAACGTAAAGAACTCCCTAGAGGTCTCACAACTTGCCGTGGGAACACCTAAGGTTCCAGGTCCATGTTCTTCGCACTGTATCTCAGGGCCTTTCTTGGGGAGAGGAGCCAGGGCTGGGGGATTTCTCTATGCCAGACTGACCGACGACATGTAAATAAGGTGCTGAAGCTAGGTTTCGTGATTTTTTTACATTGGTTATTTTTTTTTAAGTCCGTGGCTCAGGCACTCTTTTTGCTTGGATGTGGTGCAGTCATCTGGAGCTATTTTCCCATGGGAAGGCATGTCACTCGGCCCACCAGCCTGAAATGTCACTTTTGGGTCACTAAGACACCTCAGCTCCTTGATGGCAGGCCTTGGACCCAGAGGCCACAGTACTTCCTGTTCTGCTTCCTACCTTGTCAACCAATCAGCATCAGGAGTGAGACTCCTCCCTGCCTTCCCCATCCTCCCACAGCCCAGGTGGGGAGGACAGGACGGAGGTGGAGAGGCTCCATCTCCACGAACCTTGGTGAGTACCACTGCAGCTTCCTGGACACTCCTTGGCAGTCTAGGCCATTGTTCCATAATCACCACGTCCCCACCTCTCCGCTCTCCCGCAGAGCAGTGATGGCTGCTTGGGAATTACCATCCACAGATCAATAGCTGGGTGATTACTGGGCCTTTCGTGCAGCCAGCAGGGCTCTCTCTGGAGGAGTGTGGAGGCGCATGCAGGAACATAGGTTTCCTTCATTAGGGCAGCTGAACTCCAGGTGGGTGGCGAGGGAGGTATTTGTGGAGCCATGGCTCTGAACTGAGGATGAGTGAGGACGAGAGAGGTGAACTGGCCTCAGATGGCCTCTCGGAGGAAGAGAGGCCGCCCCGGGCCTGTCCGCCCACCTAACCAGCTCCCAGCATCCTTTCCTCTACACACACGCCACTGGAGAGAAGTTAATGAAAAGTAAACAAACTGGCTTTTCCCATCAACTACCCCTTGATAGAAGGTCCCATGGGCTGAAAAGGTCAAGCAGGATGTCTGAGGCCAAAGCAGGCAACAAGCCATAGCTTAGGGCTGTCTTTTGATAAGAGCCTCCTTGACAAGGACCCAGGCTGCAGGACAGCTCCTTCCCCAAGACTCAAGTCCTCCGTTTATTCATCAAACACCGTCCCGGTGATATGGATGCTCAGTACACAAACACCAATCTCACTCGTCTTTCTAGGAGTTTATAGTCTTGTGAAAAAAGATAGACACATGCCCACTAGATTTGGAGAATATAGACATCTCCAAGTTCAACACCCTCAAATTACAGAGAGGTCCAGAGGGTAAAATGAGTTGAGTAAGGTTTCACAGCATGCTGGTGGCCAAGTCCAATCTGGACCCAGGTGTCCTGACTGCCAGTCCACCACAAAGCAGAATGAAGTCGGTGCCGCCTCTCTGCTGCTGGCCTAGCCAGAGTGCGTCATCTTTCTTGCCTTTGCCTACCCCTGGCCACCTTCCTCATCTGCTTCTTTCTTCCAGGTTAAGATGCATAATTAGCAGCAACCTTTCAATCCTGCCTGCTCAACCAAAGGCATTAGGTTTCATTTCCACCCAGCAGAGGAATTGATAATATTTAAGTTATTCAATTTAAAAAGAACCTCCCTCCTCAATACTATCTAGCTCAGGGAGGAGAGGCTTGGCCAGCATGGACATAGGGAAAGTGGGGACAGGAAGCGGGGTGTACAGGAGGGGAAGAAGCGTGATGAACCACAGCTGGAGCTCTCCTTGGTCAACCGAAGGGACTACATTTCATATTCTGCCCTCTTTGTCAGCGAGGATGGGGTTGGGTATTCCTTGCTGTTCTTCCAACGTACCAGAAAAGTTCTTGCCCCAGGGCCTTTTCACTGGCTGTTACTTTTACTGACACTTCCTAGATGTCAGCACGATTTACTCCTCCACCTCCTTTAAGTCTTTGCTCAAAGGACATTATGACTGTGGAGACCTACCCTGACCTCCCTACTTAAAACTGCAATGTCCTTCTCCTGGCATTTGGCATTCACCAACCCCTCACCCTGCTCTCTAGTTCTCCCTAGCACTTAATGGCTTCTAGTTGAGCATATTAACTTACTTATTAATCATGTTTTTTGTGCATTTCACCTCTGCCACCACTAGAAAACAAGGTTTGAGTGGTACAGGTTCTGTGCGTTTTGTTTACAGTACCTAGAATACTGCTGAGCACACAGTAGTTGCTCAACAAGTATTGGGTAAAGGCGTGAATTAAGTAAAGAATCAAGAGGCTTCAAATATGGCAGCTGGGGGAGACCTTGGAGATAAAGTAATCTCAAACCCTCAATTTGTGGGTGGGGAAAATGAAGGCTAGAAAGGATAAGAGCGGTTTTGTGGGAAGGTGACATTCCAGTGAGATTTTCTTTTCCTTTCTTCTCTTTTTCCTCTTTTTCAACTCTTTCAATTTGAGCGTTTGTTCATTTATTCGTCTGTTCACTTATTAATTCAGAAAATATTTATCGGACACTTAATACTTACTAATCACTGTACAAAAATAATATTTAAAATGTAAATTAATCATCAAAATGATTAATTATTATATCTTAATATGATAATATTGATTACTTTGTTCCAGACAGCTTGCTAAGCACTTTACATCCATTATCTCACATGAACAACCCTCTATGCTTGGTACTATTATTATCCCCATTTTACAGATGATATAATTAAGGCTCAGAGAGGTTAAGTGACTGGCCCTAGTCACACAGCTAGAAAATGGAGGTGGTGAGACCTGTGCTAAGGTCTGTCTGACTCCAAACTTGCACTACTACATCTTATTTTTCCCCTTGTCTCTTCTTTCCCATTTCTGGGACCAAGACTACATGTCCCAACCAAGGTGGCAGGAGAGTCAGTCAAGGTCACTAAGAGCTGGCGCCCTCTTGAGGCTGCCAATCCTGCTGCTCCAAATACCCCTTCCAAGCTACCTCTCCCCATCCCAGCTGCTCTCCTGGTCCTTGGACCCACGCTCTGAGCCCCACATGCAAGCGCTGGCATGACTCACAGCACCGGGATCGGTCCCTGGGAAAGAGGGCTCATAAAACCTTACAGCAGTTTTATAACGTATTCTTAGCTTTTACAGGCGGGCTGGGCGGCCGAGGTTGGCGAACAGCAAAGTGTCTGGAGCTCATGGGCAGGCCCCAAAGCCCCAGCATTGGTGAGAACAGCTGCAAGTTTTTTGTGAAGACAGCACCATCCTTTAGTGGCCTGAATGGGGAAGGGCAATACAAGAAATGAGCATTTCTCCAGCTCTTTGCCGTTTAAAAAGCACTTGCACATTTAATGCCCAACAGATAAGGCAGGTATAATTTCAGAGTATATTTACAGATACAGGTATAATTGCAGATGAGAAACTAGCACCGGAAGGTTTCCTAGACTACGAGTGGCAGAGCCAGGACTCAGATGTGAGCTTTCCTTCCTGAACTCAGATTCCATACTCTGTTCCTGGGACCAGCTAGGCACTAGCTCTCCATGACCTCAGATATATCTGCCCACAGAGACCGGTCCTGGGCAGCAGGTGGGGGGCAGAGTCACCTGAGGGCAACACTGTCACCCCCTTGGGGTCTCAGTCGAGGCTCCATCGCCAGCACATCCCAGAGCAGCCTCCGAGTAGATTTCTGCTGCCAACACCCATGGATTGGGGATTTCTCACCCATGTCTGTGCCCCTGGAGTCCTGACTCCACTCCTTCACCTTCCTTCACGCTCCCCTACTCTCCTCTGCAAGCCACCCCCCCAACCATCATCTCCAGTGTAGACCCATGTGTGCACCAGACAAGGCTCAGAGAGATGACGGTGCCTCACACTTGTAGTCACCTACACTATCCTATTTATTTGGATCATTCCGGAATACCTAATGAAAAATAAGTAAAGTGGGTCTTGTCATCCCTATTTTACAGACGAGGAAACAGGTTCAGAGGAGGTCAGCAACTTTTCTCATGTCACACAGCTGGTGACTGGTCTCCCTCCCTTCTTTTAGGTCAGTTTCACATAGCCCCAGGTTGCTTCTAACTGTTCAGTTTGACAATGTTTCAGATTCAGTGGGTCTCCTGTTTCCTCCCCAACTGAAAGTTAGAACTGACTTTCTTAGCCACGCTGGCCCAGAGTGGGCATTTCTGAGCTTGGGGATTTTCAAGCGTGTAGCTGGGTTGTGTCCCTTAGTTATCCAAAGCCTTACTACCAACTGTAATTCCAGCCCCACTGAACCTCCAAGATCTCATCACGTAGGCCCACACTAGGGACCCAGTTAATTCTCCTTAAGCCACAGATCCTCCATTTTTGGATCACTAAGTTCAGGAGGTATAATAACCTCAAAAATCATTTTGCCCAACACTCTGCCTGCTGAAATAGCACTCCATCCCATGCGGGAGACTGTCTAGCATGGTTTAAAATCCTCTTTCCCTGGAAGCTTCCGCAGTGAGGATTTCCTTGGCTCTTTACCACTGCCTGCAGCCCCTTTGTGTGGTGAACAGGACCCCACACTAATCAGGCCCCCTCCTGCCCCTGGAGCATCGCCTCTCCCTGTGCCTTTTCCCCACCCCCACCCCCATCACTGGCACTGCCTGCAGCCTCCCTGGAAACCCTGCTGTCTCCCCCTCCACCCACACTGCTCCCCCACACCTGGGCTGCTCCCCCGCCTGGAATACTCTTCCTAGGCCCATTGGCCCATCCAACACCTACTCACCTGTGTCACGACACAGCTCAAATGTCACCTCCTCTGTGAAGCTTTTCCTGACACACGCCCTTGTCCAACCCAGCCTAGAGAAATCAACCACCCTTCCTCCATACAGCTGTCACTGGGCCCCAAATAAAAAACTAGCTCTCCACTAGGCCTGAGAGCACCCGGACAGCCGGGACACTGTTTATTTCCCTCGGCATCTACAAGGCTTATCCCAGCACCTGGTACCCTGTAGATGTCCCACATGTGTTCGCTGAGTGATGAGCAATTAGCTCATGCATGTGGAAAGGGAAGACACCTACATGGAGCTTAATTCACCTGTGTGTCTAGCCACTGATGCACAGATACACAAAATATGGCAAATACACACCACGGAATATTATTCAGTTTTAAAAAGAAAGAAATTCTGACACATGTTACAGCATGGATGAAACCGGATGACATTATTCTAAGTGAAATAAGCCAGACACGAAAGAATAGATATTGTATAATTCCGCTTATATGAAGTAGTCAAATTCAAAGACAGAAAGTAGCACGGTGGTTGCCAGGGGCTCAGGGGAGGGGAAATGGGGAGTTAGTGTTTCAGGGGTGCAGAGTTTCAGTTTTGCAAGATGAAGAGTTCTGGAGATGGATGGGGGTGACGGTTGCACAAAAACATGAATGTGCTTGCACTACTGACCTGTACACTTGAACATGGTTACGATGGTAAATTTTATGATCCCTGCATCATGTGACAATTTAAAAAAAGGGAAAAAATGTTCACCTCTGTGTCTGAGGCTTTAGGGGGTGTGTAGGTCCCCTGAAGAGCTGTGGGTAAGGACCGTTTGCTATCTGGGTGCACTCAGTTTTCACGGAGAGAGGAAGTTCTGAGGGTGGAAGAGTGAGACCAGAGGGAGAGCCGGTGAGACGAAGTGGAAACCTATTGGGAGCAAAGCATGACCGGCATCCAGAGGCATCTTTTTCCAGAAACTTGCACCTGCGTCAGGCTGGTCAGAATATCACAGAGCAAGGTGCTAGGGACTTGGTAACCCAGGAGAAAAAGGGGGCAGGGATCATTCAAGTAACATCTGCTGCTGGTTCCTCCCTTTTCCTCTGCAGAGAGTGAACAGGAAGAAAGAATTCAGCAGCAATTATATTCGTAATGTTCCCCATGGCAACCCTGTGATGCAGGAACTGTTATTATGACTTTAGAGCTAAAGCAGCTAAACCTCAGAGAGGTCAATTAAGTGGCCCAAGGTCACACCGGTTAGTAACAGAACGTAGATTTGAATCTAGGCCTAGGGTATCGACTCACTGGCAGCATTCACTGAGGCTCTCCTAAGTGCCAGGCACCTGGAGTAGGAAGATGAGTAGGGCACGACCCTTGTCTGTTGGGGAAGCAGACCCCAAGAGAGAATATTGTGCCCCATTGCACTGGCACGGACAGCAAGGCTCTCTGGAGGGGACAACACAATAGGGAGGCTTCTCGTATTCCCTAAGAGCCCTCTATGGAGTGCAGCGGTCCGCTCCTCCCCCACAACCACAGGACATGAGACCACAAGTCATCCCATAGCCGTAAGCACACCCGGGTGGGATTAAACTCCATTCCAGCCCTCCCCTTCTCCAGTATAACTGGTGAAAAGTTGCATCTGGCCTCTGCCTCACAACAGTGTTTGAGAGCTGTATACATGCACACGGTTTTGTTCCTTGACTTGCACAAAAGTACAGCTGTTCATCCACTTGCAGGCTTTGCGTTTCTGGGCTGTCTTGCTTTGTATGCCTCATACACCGTGGCCCCTGAGAATGTTGGAAAATCGAAGCCACAGCAGCTTCCTTGGCCTGAACCTTAAACTCTCACCAGGACCGCCTCATGTACGTCCTCTGCAACCCTGCAGTGGATGGTGGGGTGCTGGTGGGAACCAGGCCTGCCTCCTCTGCGGCAGCACCAGGGAGAGAGGGCGGGCATGGAGTCGGTCTCTCTTCCCCAGCGCAAGCCATAAGGAGGAAGGATATTTGGAGATGGAACCTCAAATGCAGGCTGATCATGAAGAATGTTTCACACATGGAGCTCCTTCCAGGAAAGTGTGACTCTAAAATCTCAAGTCAATGTGGTACTGGAGGGCTCATTTATTGAGCAGCTATTATTTGCAAGCTCTGCACTACATGCTTTGGGGTTTTCAGTGATGCCTACAGCCTCATAGGACAGTTGACAAGGACCCAACTAACTGTAATACAGGCGGACTCGAAGTGTCAAGAGATGCATCCCAAATGCTGTAGGAGTTCAAAGGGGGAGTGAGTGCTCAAACCCTGGCAATATCTCCAGCCCAGCCAGCCTATAAATGCAATTAGCGTAGCGGGTGCTTTTACAGAAGAGTAGGGAGCAGATCGAATCCACGACAGGAACAATTATTCTTCTGAAATGGAAGAGGCTGTGGCCATAGACTGACCATTCCTCCCCATGCAGGCAGCTGAAGTGGTCCCAAGTCCCAAGCCTCAGAATGGAAAAGAAAGAAGATACTGACGCCCCAACCAGTCTGGAAAACAAGATATAGGGTGGGTGGGTAGAAACAAAGTCAGGCTTCAGGATGAGATAGGCCTGGGTCCAATCTTGGCTCTTCCACTTAAAAGCTGTGTGACCTGAGGAATGACATTTAACCTCTCTGAGCCTTGAGTGCTCCATCTGTAATATATGAATAACAATCCTTCCATCACAGGATTGTTAGAAAGATGAAATAAAGAGGTGTGTGTAAAGCCTTTAGCACACACCTGGGATGTAAGCTCTCAGTCAATGATAGCTGGTATTACTATTAGTGTTCTTATCATTAGTGTTAATATTACTAGTGTCGTTATTATTAGTGTTAACTAAGATTTGCTTGGGTGTTCCTTTTGGGCCACTGCTAGATTTGTTCCATAACCAAGTAGGTCATGTGTCCAGTGCTGTTGGGACACTGGCGAAGTTGCCCTGTTGTCCAATGTTGCTATTAGCACTTGATACAGGTTGGCACAAGGATCAAAGGAAGTAACCATATGTAAAGAGTGTCTTACGGTACCTGGACGAGAGAAAGTGACAGTGAGGTGTAGAAGTGAAGAATGAAGACCCTGGACACAAACTCGGTTTGAACCCCAGCATTTCTCACTCCTAGCAGTGTGACCCTGGGCAAGTTATTTAACTGCCCTGTGACTGGGTTTCCTTCCCTGGGAACGAAAGAGAACAATAATAGTGCTCGTGTCATAGAGTTGTGGTGGGGACTCAACCAGGAAATAGGTACAGAGCACTGAAGAAGTCCCTGACACTCGGCCAGTGCCATGAAAAATAAAGTTGTAATACAGCATTATATTAATAGTTTTTTTGATTTGAGGAAAATATGTATAGATAAACTGCTTGTGTAGACATGGAAAATGTCTCAAAGGCTAACTAGTGGGACCTAAGAGATGAAAGAGTGGGCTTAGGAACTTTGGCTTTTTATTTTAAACTCTTCTGTACTATCTGAAAACATTTTTTGAGAACAAACATGTTTTCCTCTCATAACTTAAAACCAAAGCAGTATTTTTCTGAACATAATGAATTATTTGATTGCCTAGAACTTCAGATACTTTGGGTTTTTGTCTTGACTCTGAAGTAAAAATGAATAGCCACCCGGACACCCCCACTCTTGGCCTCAGTTTTTCCATCTGTAAAATGGGACAGCCATTCCCTTTGCACCTCCAGCGTCACAAGACTATAGGGAAGAAAAGGGAGTGATTTCTATTAAAAATAAAAATGAAGACAAACAAACGAACAAAAAAACCTTTTGAAGTCAATTTATTACCTCAAACCTAAAATCCATGAGCTTCTATCCCTGTTTCGGGCCAGGCACTGGCTCCCGCCCACAGTCTGAGGGAAAGGGGGAAAGACTACAGGCAAACCTTGTTTTATTGCACTTGCTTTTGTGTGTTTCACAGACGGGGCATTTTTTTACAAGCCGAGGTTTGTGGTGACCCCGAATCAAGCAAGTCTATCGGCACCATTTTTCCAACAGCATGTGTTCACTCCCTGTCTCTGTGTCAGCATTTCTTCTCAATAAAGCATTTTTTTAAATTAAGATATGTACTTTTTTAGGCATAATGCTATTTTCTACACATAATGCTATGCATATTACACTAGACTACAGTATAGTGTAAATATAACTTTTATATGCACTGGGAAGTAAAAAAAAATGTGTGTGACTCGCTTGATTGCAGTATTCGCTTTATGTCAGTGGCGTGGAACCCCCCTGCACTCTCTCTGAGTTGTGCCTGTACGGTAGTTCCTGCCCCGGGGCTCTCCATTGCTGTCCACGGTGCCCTTGACCCTACACGGAGCCTGAGCAGGCCTGGCCCCTCCACTCCCGTCCAGACTGGCAGACGAAGAGCCAAAGCCACGGACGTGAAAGACCCAGGAGTTCACGGATGCTGAGACAAAGACTCCGGAAGGAGCAGACCCTCAGCCAGAGAGCTCTGCTGCTCCGAGGGGAGGTGCGGGGAGCCCGGGCTGGGAAAGTGCAGGAGCTGAAACCGCAGCCCCTCGCCTGTGACCGGCTTCCTCCCTCTCCTCCCCGTCCCTCCCTAAAGGCTGGCCGCACTCTCAGAAGCTGCGCTGCCCTCGCCCCTCTCCCCTTCCCTGGGGCAGCCGCTGCTTGGTATTCAGGCCGTGTCATCCGTGCCTGTCTCCGTTTGGAAAAGGCTCTTTTTGACCTCTCTGTGTATCTCTCTGTTGCCTCTGTGGGGGGAGGGAGCGAGGCAGCGCAGCATTTACCTAATTAGCGGTAATTAGAAGGCAGGGCCCGGGAGCTCTCCTCACAGCTGCTCCAAAGGACAGAGGCTGGAGGCCAGAGAGTAGCTGCTAAATGGGTATTGGACACCCTCTGTCTGGGGGAGCTCTGGCCGGCCAGCTCCTGGCCCTCAGATCCCTCAGATCCCTGCTCACTCCCCGTGCTGCTTCTTCCAGACAGTATTTGGGGCTTGCCCTGGATTCTCAGCCCCCAGAACAGCAGCCTTGGCCTATGTCACCCAGGCCCACAAGAGACCTGGTTCCTATGGTAACCCAACCTTTGCCCCTAGGAGAGGGCCGCTCTCAGCAATGGGCATAGCCCGCCTTCCTGGAGCACTGGGGCTCTGGTTCCCAGTTACCTTTGAAGCACAGAGATCCCTGCAAAGCCCAGCAGCAGCGGGGAGCCTACCTTCACCCCCTTTGCTTGCGTTGCAATTCCTCCTCAGCTCACTTGAGCCCAGGCAGCAGGTCTAGAACTGCAGCAGAACCTCAACGTTGATGGCATCTCAAGAGGGCAGCACATCTATCGCCTCCTCTCAGCAGGCGGAGTGGAATTGAGAAGCCATTTTTATTGGGAGCACGGCCTGCCCCGACCCCAGCATTAGGCACCAGCTGTTTGGGACTGTCCATCCTGTCCATGCTTATTAACAATTCCGATCAACCTCTATGGAGATCCATTATCTCTAAGCCAGGGAATATACTATTAATTCCCATCTGTGCCGGATTACTTACAGTTAGTGGTTGGTACTTTTCCACGGTCTCACAACACATCTTAATCAGATGGTGAGTGGGTTTAATTAGCCAAAGTATAGGTTTTATTTTTTTTATTCATATAACTACTTAATCTAATGGAAGCCTATTATCTGTGGCTTTTTTCCCATGCATAATTATTGCTGTTTTTAATTGATGGTGCATCAGGGGTTGCAGCTACAATATGGCAGCTGGAACACGAAGTCGCCTTTCCCCAGAATGAAGGTTGAGAAAATGAGTTGTCAGTGAAGCATCAGATTTCTTGTTTTCTTTGAGATGTGAGCTCCCATGTGGATGCGGCCAGCTCCTGCCGAAAGAAAGGAAATGTGGTTCTCAGCTGGGCAACCCCTGGGCCTCACTGCTGCTAAACGCCCTTCAGGAGCCCTGGGGCTCGAGCCAAATCAGGAACAGCTGGGAAAGATAGCTATTTGTCAATCCGACCAGATCATAAGCAACCCCAGGGCAGGGACCCGGTCTTTTTCTTGTTCCGCTCCCTCTGTGCTACAAGCCCTGGGACAGGCTCAGGCACCCTGCATGTTCTCCACACACACGCAGTGCATTAAATGCAGAGCTGAGATGGTGCAGGAAACCTAGACTCTTGCAGAGAAAGTCATTTGTCTTAAATTCAAAGATGAATCCGAAGGTTTCCCTGCAGAGAGAGGGATCCACTTTCAAATTTGGATAAGCGCTTTCAGCCAACCTACAGGAGATCCTAGCTGTTTCCATTTAGAAACAAGACCCTGATCCTCCGATGGGGTGAACTCCAAAATTCCAGTGACCATTTGGAATAGAGTGAGATCTCAAAGAACAAAAGTGTCCCATTTACCCAGATTTACAGGAGAGATAAGCAGAAGGGCAGAATGATGTCTGGTCAGAGCAAGAGCCATCAGTTTTCAACTAACTTTAGAATACTTGGGCTTCCTACAGATAAGCTATTTCTGGGGCTTGGTATAGGGAGCTGCCAGTTAGCAAAGCTCCCAGCTGACCCAGAATGGAAGGATTCCAGGGGCTTTGATCAATTTTCAGAGTACCTTGTGCTGAGCAGAACAGGGAGCCCTATTCACCCCTAGAGAGGCCGAGACATTCACAAGACAGAGAGTATTGTCCCACCTGCTCGTTCTCAATGCCTCCCCCCTCTCCCTCCCGCCTCCAGCTCTCTCCAGACCCTTAGCATCAGTCAGAGGGAATCTGCATAGCTGGGTTCAAAGACTTCTTCCCCCTCCTGCCTGTCTCTTCCTGTTAAATAATGTGACACAGAAAGGAGGCCATGGAAGGAAAGGCTCTGGAGCTTTCTGGTTGAACTGTCTTTTCCAGGAGAGTCTGAGTTGGAGGCATGGACTTTCTCTCCCAGCCCACAGCCATCGTGGGCTATTGTTGTCAGTGGCATTGGGTTTATTCCTTCTGTCCCATTTTGCAAAAATATTTGTACGGAGACTTCTGTGCCTGACCCACAGTCAGCAGCAGGCAGGAGCCACAGATTCCTCTTGCAGCGTTTTACAGGGTGACGGATCAGATAATGTACACTTAGCGAGTGCACAAATAATGTGAATCAGGGTTGGCATAGTGCAGTGAGGTGTAAAAAAAGCAATTTGAATTGTTCTAGGGAAACGCCAGAGCCGCTCTGACATACTCGCTTGCCAGAACACTGCCCTGTGCCCCTCCAGAGGGCTGAGCTCCGGTCTGGCTGGAATGGCAACAAGTCTGCTCAGCGCTGCTGGCCTGGAGGGGAGCTCCCCCAGAGACATGGAGGAGCTCTGCAGCCACATACAGGAGGCGAGGGCACGAACGACCCGAGGAAACAGAGCTCCTTTTCACACTGGAGCGGATGGCTTGACCCACTGATCTACTGAGACTCTCTTTGGAGGGAGGGAGGGAAAGAGAGTAAGAAAGACCCAACTCTGTGTCTCTGGACATGGCCACACACAAGCAGGCAAGTTGATGCTGTCCATAGATCCACCTGGGTAGATCTATCCTTAGTCTCCGTGGACTCCCAGAAGTCAGCTAGTCCATCCCCCTGCCTCCAGACAGAACTGTGCCTCCTCTCCCACACAACAAATGGGTTTCTGATTTGTTTCAACGACCCTCCAAGGGAAGGAGATGCAGTATCCTCTCTTAGTCACCTGTTCTGGTATCTCACAACGCCCACCCTCCAGAAGTTCTTCACGGCCAGCCTAAACTGAATCCTTCAGGCAGCCCTCAGCTTCCACGTTTCACGAGGGACTGGCCACACTTGACAATTGATGGCGCATGAGCTGGCACATGCCTCGGCACAGACCTGGACACGGCGCTGTGTCCTTGCTTTCCAGGCCACGGGTGGCCAGCTCCTCCCTCGGGTCAGCGCTCCCTCCTGCTGTCCTTTCCACACTGGCTGAGCCCTGAGCTTTGTCCAGCTCCCCTTGCTCTCTGACTCTACAAAGCCACAGACTACCTGATGACACTCTGCAAGTCGACGAGGCTGATCCCCGTCTCCGTCTCTGTCAGCCTCTGCCCTCACGGCCCCTCCTTCCACCATGTGGCTTCTACGAGGTTTGCTGTCCAGAGCAGGAGACAGGCTGTTTATCACCATGACACTGCTGGGCAGCCTTACCTTGCAGAGCACAGTTTCTGCAGTCCTCCCAACCCTTGCTTCCCCACCCCGCACCGTTGTCTCCCGGCTCTCCGGGGAACCACGGCTGTGCACACAAGATGGTCAATAAAAGGGTTTGGATTTATTTTGCAATAACCACAAGCAGACACGGCCAACCTCGTCCATTAAGTCCCTTTGTCAAGTCAAGCTCCAAACCTGAAACTCAGCACCTGGGTGTTTTCCGAGACCTGGTCATAGGGAAAATGGTAGGAAATCTCTTGATTGTTTCAAATGAAAGCCGATTACAGGGAATGAGGGAGTTTTCTGGTGGCTCGGAAAGCTGAGAGGTTTCAGGATAATGGATGGCCAGGCTGCTGCCTGCCCACCTGCATTACTGACCTCGGAGTGGCCAGGCGGGGAGCCCAGCACAGATTAAGAACCCAAACAAAAAGGAAGACAGGACAGGCCTGGGAACAGGCAGCTTGCTGAGGGACTGGCTGAGGCCTCCAGATTTTTTTCCTAGGAAATCTGGGGACACATTTCCATGTTGTCTTTGCATAAATTTATGTGCTGATTTGCATGAATTTGCATTTTCCCTTCAAAACACCCAGACTTCCAGAATATAAAATAAAAAACAATTAATTAATTAATTAATTGGTATGATGGATGGCAAACGTAGCCGTACTAAAAATACAGGACCAGTGGGGTCTCTGATCAAGGGACAGATTTTCTAGGTTGTCCCCCTAAGCCGGGATGGATCTGGGGATGTGGTGCAACCTGTTCTGAAGTTGTCTGTCTCTGCCACTGGACAGTGGGCCCTTGAGAGGAGGAGCAGACAGACGTCTTTGATCTCTACATCCCTCGGCTCTTGCACAGAATTTGTCACATATGCGACTATTAATAACTGTTTGGAGAATAAACGAACCAATAATTAAGCGAATGAGTGACTCTTCTATAAATTTACGTCTGGGTGAGAGGTCAAAAAGAACCGACACTAAACCCTCCTAGGAACCAACTAGACAAGGTTCAGATGAGCCCTTAGAGGGAACTTGGGGGAAGATGCCCTCACAGACCCACAGATCAGGGATGTTGTTCTGTTCAAACCCATCTGGGAAGGAGGTCTGGAACTAAGTCTGGATTGAGTCCAGAGATTGTGGGGCTGTCCCAGCCCAACAGCAAAGGCTCTCGGACCTGAGAAGACATAGACTGAGATCTAGTCCACATCAGGGCAGATACAAGAGGAAAAAGTAGAGGCCATTAAGTCCGCCCTACACCTGCCTAAACTATTATGAGGCTCTGTGGCTTCTGAACCTGGAAAGGACCCAAGAAGGTGGCCCAGCCCATCTTCCTCGGTGCCTGGCATAGGGACTTGCACGGAAGAAAATCTCAGTAAATTCTCATTTAAGTATTATACCTTAAACATAATACTCAACAAATATTAATTGATTGATTCTCTGATAACCTTCCAGAAGTCCTTAATCCTCTTCCCAGTCCCAACTCCTCACTTATAGATGCCAACTGTCCTCCATGCAGAGGGACACATGGTTTTTGCACACCCCAAGAGAGCCACTATTTCGTGCCTGAGTATCCCATACATATGATCACGCTAGCCCTGCTATTGATTCTTTGAAATAGAAAGTTCTACCTGATGTCATCTAATTCCACTTACTACAGCATAAATCTGCTCTCTTAACCCATACTTGAAAACCATCAAGAATAATTACTTTTTGTTCTGCACACATCTCCTCTACGTTAATCCACTATGAGCAGCGGTTAAGAGAATGGATGTTGGACTGACTGCCCAGGTTAAAATCCTGTGTCCACCCTTCCCAGGTATGAGACCTTAGACAAGTTATGTAACTTCTCAGTCGCATCTGTAAAATGGGGACAATAATGACATCTTCTCCATAGGGTTGTCACGAGGATTAAATGAAATGATATACGCAGGGTGTTTAGGAAATGCTACTCGAGTGTTAGCTGTAATAGCGTTAGCTATTCAACCCTCGCCCTTGCTTCAGAGAAAAAAAAGAAAACAAAAATGGCCGACTGGAAGTGGCAAAGGGAGTTTCACAGAAGTGACTCCTCAGGATGCGGAGTTGAGATTTAACAGTTTTCTCCTTGCTATATATCTCCCAAAATATGACCTCTGAAGCTAATGCACGGACAGCAGCCAGGATGCCATGTGGATAAAGAGGCGACAGGTTCTCGGAAGCTGGTCCGGGTATCTCAGACAGGCTGGGGCAGGTTGCCTACTCAGGGATGTTGGTGGAGCCAGGGATTTGGTGACGTGCCACGGGCTTTGGGGATTAGGCTGACGCGAAGCCTGGGAGGGAGGCTGCGGAGGAAGCAGGCCCGCCCGGGGATTAGGAACCGGGCATCCTCAGGCTTGGACACCGTGGAAGATGAATGAGAAAAGCCCTCAGAGGACACTGGCAGATATCAGAAAGGAACACTGGTGTTACCACTGTTCCTATCTGCTTTCCCCGGCTCTAAATGCAGCACAGGCACGTGACCAAGAAAGACAACAATTTAAAGAATCAATGGGCTCATCCATCAGTTCCAAAGAAAACACCAACTAGGGACTACAGAGTCACAGACTCCCTGATTGACGGGGAAGCCATCAGGATAGAGCCCAGACCAGAACCAGCATCTCTTCTCAGGTTCCTATGGTAGGGCCAGGTGCTTTATGCTGACTTGACTTCATTTATTCTTTGCAACAACTCTGAGACATAGGTATCATTGTTCCCATTTTATAGATGAGCGTATGCGAGATGACAGGTTTGTTGATGCTCAAAAGACAGGTAAACGGAGGAGGCCGGATAAGAGTACAGGTCTACCCAGGGCCAAACCTGTGCTCTTGGCACTACCTTGGAAGAGGAAGAGCACATAATGGAGAGAAAAAAAAAAATGCCATAGGGGTGGAGGGAAAGGTGTTAGCCAGGAAGGAGAGGAAAGGCTTGGTGGGGGCTGGGGAAGGAAAGAAGCAGGAGCTGGGAAGTTATGTGCACTGACATTAAGTGAATAGTATGCAAATGAGATGCAAAAACCCACATGCAAATGAGTAAGGGGGTGGTTTGGGTTGTTTTTTTTTTTTTTTGCACCAACTACTCAACTCCATTTGGCACAATCGCAGCACAAGGTGTACCTGCCCAAAGCTAGCAGTCTCCATGCTATAGCAGAAATCATCTGGGCTAGAGATGCCCCTTTCTCATGCTTGCTGGGGCTCCTTCCTCCACCCTGTGCTCTCATCCTCTGACTCTTTCTCTGCCCCATCCTGAGGCTGAGGCCAATCACAACAGCATCCCTCGCTCCAGACACTCCAGAAGACAGCTGGCCTTGTCAGCCTCCTAATGGAGTGACCCTTCACCCCTGATCTATCTCCACTTCTGTTTACCTTCACTGGAAGGCTTTCTAGCCACCTGGGATCCACAATTGCCATTTTTCTGACCCCCCTTGTCAAATGAGTCTCCCAGCCCAGTGCCTCCCTTTACCAAATGGCAGCAAAAACAAAACATACCCTTAAAAGGGACTGCCTCTGACCCCGACCACACTCAGCAGCTTCTTAAGTTAAGCGTGACAGCCGTTGCCCAGCTTGTCTCTGGTGAATCTTGGATGAGGAAGAAATCTTACAAGGTGATCCTACAAGGAGCATGCATTAGGGAGACAGTAGTTGGTAGCCTCTCCCATTCTTGAAGACATCTGAAAAAGATCTCAGGGTAGCCCTGGCTATCCATTCCGATTTTAATCTTTTCTATTTCAAAGTTCTTGCCAATGTCTACTTTAAACCTTCACTGCTATCTTGCCATCCAATTCTCTACTATTTTGTCCTTACTGTGGATGGAGAATCCCTGCCCTTTTAACTTTCAATGTAAGAAAGGAATAGGGAATTGGAAACAAACACTTAGCAATACAGAGTTAAGACACTTATTGACGAAATACTAGGCTTTTATTTTCTCCCACCTGCTCAGAAACCATAGCTATGTTCAGGCCTCAGTGCCAGTGGCTCGGGAGACCTCCTGGCTCCCCACATGGGCAAATCACAGAATCTGAGAAAGGCGGTGATCTCTTTGCACTTTATGTTTTATGTTTCCGAAAGGGGCTCAGGATAATCATTTTGTTTTTAAAGTCAATATCAGAGGAGTCATTTGCAAGATGGAGTGTCCATGAAGGGAGTCATCGAAAGGCAGCATCCTATTGGCCAAAGTATTTAGGAGTTTATGTGGTCCAACTTAGAGGCTGCTTTCTCAGAGAAGCCCTGCTCTCCTCTCTAGGGGTCACATTCATATCCCAGCAATAAATATTAAGTGCTTAGTATGTGCCAACCACTGTGCTTGGTGTCCTCATTTACATTATCTCTTTAAATCCCATCATTACAGCCATCTTCAAGACAGGTATTCTTGTCCCAGTTTAACAGATGAAGAAACCAAAGGTCATGGCTAATTCAGGAACTCCTTAGTCTCTTTTGGGACCTTAGTAGTCAGGAAGTCTCACCAGATGTCTACCTAAACCTTTTCTGAAAGCTACTTCCCTCTCATTGTTTTCTATCCAGTTATGGAAATCAATGATTGGGGAGCTCGAGCTACCTTTTGTGGCCCAGGGTTGGAGATGGCTGCAAACTCCATTCTGCCCACACCTCTGTCCCTGGTGGGAGGAAGGAAGCTCCCCAGAAAAGGTGAACGGTGGCAGAAAGACTCTCTGGCAGGATCACAGGCAAAGTGAAAGTCCCTCCCCAGCTCTCTGGCTTCACTCTAAAATGACTCACAATTCCAACTGTGGGCACTTTCTCTTTCTTTGATGTTGCTGTTCTGGCATCTTCACCAAGGAGGCTGGGGAAGCAGGCTTAAATATTAAGGAGACACACGTAGGCTGGTGACTGCATCAAATGCTGCAACTCTGGCATCTAAGTGGGCTGCTGTTTTGATAAATAGCATTTTCATCATCCAAATCCTTCAGTTATTGGGCTTACACTGAGCTATACACGAAGTCGGTAAGACAGACATGGTCCTGCCCTCTGGGAGCTGAGGTCTGACCCCTACTCAAGGTGAAATAACCTTTATCAGTGGAGCCAACTCCCCCAAATGCCATGTGACTTAAAAGCTTCAAAGAAATCAGATAATAAATTTGGGCAAGGCAAAATTTGCAAGGTCTCCTCAAGGCCAGTAGAAAAATTTCCAGTTTCCCTTGAAAATTGTCCTACACTGATTCTTCTCTGTACATGAGGGTCTTAGGACATACAACAGTGCGTGGCACAGAATAGTCAATGAATATATGTCAGATGGATGGCAAGATGAGTGGATGTTAGATGAATGGATAAATAAAATTGGATCAAGAGACAGTGTGCAGAGGCCGGGCGTGGTGGCTCACGCCTGTAATCCTAGCACTCTGGGAGGCCAAGGCGGGCAGATCGCTTGAGGTCAGGAGTCCGAGACCAGCCTGAGCAAGAGTGAGACCCCGTCTCTACCAAAAATTGGAAAGAAATTAATTAGACAACTAAAAATATATAGAAAAAATTAGCCGGGCGTGGTGGTGCATGCCTGTAGTCCCAGCTACTCGGGAGGCTGAGGCAGTAGGATTGCTTGAGCCCAGGAGTTTGAAGCTGCTGTGAGCTAGGCTGACGCCACGGCGCTCTAGCCCAGGCAAAAGAGTGAGACTCTGTCTCAAAAAAAAAAAAGAGAGACAGTGTGCAGAAAAACTTTCTGATCCCCTAAAACCCACCATCCACAGTAGGGGCAAATGACCTTGTCTCGTTGTCTAATCTAACCTTCATCCACACTCTGCCTACACCAGCCGCTAGGGAGCTTACATGGTGCCTTCCTCATATCTCTGCAGAAAAGCAGTTCAGACACCTCACTCTGCCTGGGGAAGCTTCTCTCTAAACCCAGGGACAGCTGGGATTATGCCTGGCCCAGAGTCCTTTATAAAGAAGCCTTAGACAATGGAAGCTGGGAGCCTTGTCTCCCAGCTCCTTGGGAGACAAGAAGCTTTGTTTAAAAGACAGCTAGTTAGAGAGTGGACAGTATTTTTAAATGCATGAATGTGCTGAATAATTAAGCAAAAACTTTTGTTTTCATAGAAAAATTTCCTCCAAATGCTGCATCAAGCAGGGTACTGAATTTGCCACAAGGAGTTGTTGGCAAGATAGTGAGACTGTGTTTCTTCCAGTCCAGGGAAAGCGAATTTGGATCAAACCTCCAGGCTATGGCCCTCAGTTCAAACATAGCCCATGCTTTCTGATGCAGAACAGTTACTCTAGGCATATTAGAAAGGTCATTTGAAGGTCATTCAGTCTTTCTCCTGCATCCATACTGAAATCAGTCATGCTCTTCCCCTGTCTAGATTTTCATTGGATCATAAAATTTTGGAGCAACCAGTCCAACTGCCATTTTACAGAAGAAAACATTGAGGATCAGAGAGGTTGAGAGACTTGCCAAAAGTCCCTCAGCACTTGGATGGCAGAGCCGATACTCTATCTATTAATAAAATGCCCAATTCTCACACTTTACCATCTTCTCTGCCAACCCAAATGCAATGCATACTTTAATACCCTGCTCAAGTCCCCTCTTGTTCCATTTTTTTAACTCTACCATCCTACAAAGACCTTTCTGTCTTTCTCTGAATTCTTCCAAGAGTTACTTCTTAGAATGCTTACCCTCTGCATTATTCGTGGTTATTATCCACTCCTGCTACACGCTATTGTTAGTGAACTATCATATGCCAAAGTCTTTTTGATAAAAAAAAAAAAAAAGATTATAAGGTCCTAGAGGGCAAGAGCTCTCTCTTACACCTCTTTTGTATCTCCTTTAGTGTCTAGGCACATAAGTGATATTTGATAAATATTTGTTGAAAATGTAGATCAATGGATGGATGGGATGGATTGAAAGACTGATAGTGTTTAATAAGTACTTAATGAATGAGAATAAATAAAAGGATAAATTAATTAAATTATGTCAAGTGTCAGTATTTGCTCAAAGATGAAGCAGCAGCTTACAGCTTACATGCATACACATATATGTACACACACACATATATGTACACACACACATATATGTACACACGCGCACACACACGCTGCGCTCAAACATGACAGTCCTCAGGCCATCTCACTTTGTATTCATTTTATAGATGATGAAAGTAGGCACAGAAAAAAACAAAAGGAGAAATGAACCACTTTTTTACTAACAGAAAAAGATCCAGAAGGAATTAGAAGGTCCAGCTAGAGAGAACTGTGCCCACTGCTGCTCCATGGTTTTTTGCGCCTTTAGACTAAGGGGTGGATAGGAAGTGAGGTCTCCTGGAACAACCTAGGGCACCTTCCAGTGGGTGTTTCCAAGCCCTGGGAAACTAAAGAAATTAAAAAAAAAAAAAAGAAAAAAGAAAGAAAGAACACATAGTTAATGTTTCTTCTTCTTCATACTCAAAATTACAGGTAGGACCAGTGGCTTATTAATTACAAAACTGCCTTATTAAGCTCTAATGAAGGCATTATTTTTAAAATTCTCTAAGTATGTGTACCAAATTTTAGCATTAAAAGTTACTCAAGTCAAAATTACTTACCAGTATGGTAATTCTTTCCAAGACGACTCCAGAGTGGAAGTTATTTTCCTTACCAGCACCACCCGATAAAGTAATTGGCTGCAATTAGCGATGACTTTGTCATTCCTCTCAGAATCTGGCTTCAGCATCCGTGAAACATGCAGATCTTTTTCTCCTTCCCAGCAGGGACTCAGAGCCTCGGCAAATCTTGTCCTCCATTTAGAAAGGAAAGAGAAAGTATTCCCCTGTGTAATACATCACAGCACCGCAGAGACGGAGGGGGCCTCTGATCACTTGGCCCAGCGTTCCTCAAAGGGTAATACAAAAGGTAATTTTAAGTGGTACACAGATGAGCCTTAAAGAAAATGAATAGTTATATTCATTTTAATATACATTAAAGAAAATATGACTTGTGCACCAAACCCATATTTTATGAATAGCATGTTCAGACTGAGGACAAATTTTTAAAATAAGCCAATTGAAAAAAAAAATTTGAAAATTTGACAAAACTCGTGCAAGTCATGTGTGAATAAATTGGGGCTTGGAAAATACCTGTAACCACACACCCTCATTTTATGGGGCCATAACTGCAACTGAGAAACAGCTATGGGACTAGAACTCAGCTCTGGTAATTCCAGATGATTTTTGCTTCTCTCTCTACCATGCAACATCTCCCTTCACCCTGGCGCAGCTGCCAGGAGCAATGTGAGATTGGCAATGCGACTTTTGTGTCTAGGAGGACACATTGCAGGCTTGCCCTCTCCCATTCTTTTCCCCTTCCAATGTCCCCATCCCCCGTGGAAGGAACTTATGCTCAGATCATTTCAAAGTCCACCATCTGCCCTGTCACCAGCAACTCACACACCTACCAAACCATACTTGTCCCAGAGCCCCAGTCCCTCACGGCTCCATATCAAACCAGTTATACTCATAGCTTAATATGCTTCTCTTTGCTAGTTACATATATACGTATTTTTAGAGGTATTTCCTAGGATCAAGAGAATGGTTCCAATGGTAGATCACAGGACAATAGGAGACAGGAAGGGCTCTTACTGCCTTTCAAACATCAACTGGAAAATGTTATCTCAACCAGCAAGGTTTTAGGTCCAAGTGTCCCATTCAACTAATATGAAACGGTGTTTGATTAACACTGCTTTGCAAATAGTCTCCAGCGGTGAGGTCTTCCTTGCTGACATTCTCCTTCCTGCCCTCCGGCCTGAACTGCACGAAGACTGTATTGATGACACTTTGTAAGGTTCCCATCGTGCACATCACTGAGCCCCAGTAATATGAGCGACCATATTGGTCAGCACAGACTGGCCAGCCTTATCCACTGACCAAAATTGGACACCTTTCTTGGGAATTGGGGCCTCAGGGACACTTGCCCTGTCAGAGTTTGGGGGTCTGGAAGTGTTCACCTCATAACTGCTCATTTATCCTGAAGCCTCTGGCCACTGCTGGCCTTCCTAAGCCCCTTCTGTACCCCAAGTCTTGGTCTTACAGAGGAAGGTGCCAATTACCTGGCCTCCCTGGACCAGGGACAGTTATCTCGCACAGTTATCTTATGCGAGATAACTTGGTCTCCTTCTAGAAGATGAAATGAGCTCTCTGGGGGCTGTGGTTAGATCAGTGGGTCTTAGATGCTCAGCCGAGTGAACACAAGGGTGAGACCAGCCTCCTGCCCAGGCCTCAGCTTCCCAGACTATAAAATGAAGGGATTTGATGTAGACACATCCCAAGGTCCCCATCCATCAGTCCTTGACCTTCCCTAGCACCATGCTTTCAAGCGTCTTTCTCTGTGGTTTTTCCCTCTGCGCCTCATAACCCGCATTCTCTGCCAAAGATAAAAGAGCTTGGAGTTCATCTGTTAGATACCTTCACAGAAGAGCTCTTCACAGCTCCTTCTTGGCCTCGACAAAGACTTTAAAGCCAGAGGAGTGACGAAAATCCCTTCTCTTGAAGGCCTGGATGTCAGAGAGTGAGGGGCACGAAGAAAGAACTGTAACCTGTACCGCTGCTGGCCAAGGGCTGTGAGCAAATTACTCAGTCCTTCTGAGCCTCAGTTTCCTCGTCAGCGCAATGGGAGGACAAGGGCATCTGTGTCACAGGGTTCTCCTGAGAAGTAAATGAGATCATTTAGGTGGCTGGCATATAGAAGGCACACTCAGCTAGGACTAATTGTTGGATTTGAATGACTCTTTGCTGAGAACAGAACTGGTCCCCTTAAATTCAGCCTGCTTCCATGAATGACTTTCTCCCAAACCCGGGGTTTAAATTGTGCATTGAGTTTTATCCTAAAATAAAAGACAGGAGGGTGAAAGACTGGATCGGCTACATCAGCCCAAAATAATAGTCAGTGTTGCCCCAACCCAGGTAGGCAAGGGACAGAGAGGGTCCCTGGAAGTCTGGGTGGCTGGTTTCAATGATGCTGGTTAAACCTGGAATCCTTATTCCATCTTCTCTCCGTTCAGTCAAACACTTCAAAGAGATGCCCTGAGAAGGGAACTGCGAATTCTCTGCTCACTAGTTTTCATGAGAGGAAACCAAAGAATGTTTTTATTTGAGACTGAGTTGGCTCATCCAGACCGATTTTACTAGCTGGGGGGACTTGAGCTCCAAGGCAGGCTCAGGAGCTGATGAAATTCAGATGTGAGGCGGCAGAGACTGCAGCACCAACAGGAAAATGAGAGGCGCCCAGCGTGGCTGGGCTGGGCAGGGGGGCCAGGGCGGCAGGAGAGAGACAGGCCAGGGAGGCAAGGGGCGCCCAGGGAGAGAGGCGCAGAGGAAGGGAGCTGGAAAAGTCTGAAAGAGAAAAGAGGAGAGAGGAGAGAAGAGACAAAGCCTGAGAAGGCATTTTATTTTTCTTCTTTAGAGAGTGAAAAAAAACAAACACTCAGGCTGTTTCAACGGACGGGAAATGTTCATCTGCTGAAGGCATTATTAGGACGGGAGATAAGGAAACCACGGAGATAGGAAATAATTATTTTGTATCTGTCTTTATAAATGAAAATGAAGGGCATTAACTTAAATAGGATTTAGATTTTCCAGGACAGAAGGGAATGAATCAGGAAATAATTCTGATAACAAAGGAAATGTTTATTAAAAGGTCAGGGGGGCTCTTGAAACTGACAAGGCCTCATGGGCCAGATTAAGACCTGCCAAGCTGCGAAGGAGACCCGGGGGTGACCGAGCTGCAGGGGCTGGCGGGGACCACTTGTGCGAGATAACTCAGCTCAGGGCAGAGGATCAATGGAAAAGGTGACTGACCTCCTGGCCCGACGTGGAAGTCAGTGACCTGCAGCTCAACAGGTGGGAGTCAGGCACCTGTGCTGAGAGCAAAGCAGACGACGGCAAGCGTACCTGGGGCTGCACTCGGACCCCACATGGATCCCTCATCCTCGCTTCCACCCTCCCCCCCCCCAGCTCATGGGAGGGGTGGAACATGGAGAAACTGGGTGGGAAGGGAGAAAAGGAAGGAAACACATCAGTGACAATGCCACATTCCCAAATCCACACAGCCTGAGGCCCTCCATGAGGTCCCCTTTGTCTCCCGGGTGTGTGCCCAGCCTGGCCAGATGGAACCAGCCCCCGCGTTTCTTAACTTTCTCCAGGGAGGCCTCTGGAAAGCAGCAGTGAGGAGTCCAGGCTCTAGCATCACATTCCCTGGGTCTAAATTCTGGCCCTACCACTTGCTAGTTGCTGACCTTAGGTAAGTTATTTAAATTAGCTGAACCTTGGCTTTGTCAGCTGTAAAATGGAAATCCAATGATCATACTTCTCTTGTAGTTGGTGAGACTGAGAAAATATAAGAAAAAGTTCTTAGAGCAGTAAATAATAAAATTTAGTTATTATACCAAGGTTATTAGAGGTATCCTGGCTTACCTTCAACCCCAAGTTCTTCTTTCTGTCTAAGCTTAGTATCTCCTGCTGTCATTTGGGTCTCTCCTGATTGGAAAGAGTGGGCATTCAAAGCCACCCACATGTCTTCCTGCCTTAGCCTTGAGCTCTGTCACAGAAATGGCTCTTCCTCAACCCCCTTCTGCTCTTTCCACCCGTCCCCTTCAACACTCCCAGCAAGGCTGGAGGTGGACAGCTTTTCAACAGCAGAAATGAGTATCTGCAGACTGACCATGTTAAAGGTTCCAACAGGACAGGGAATCTGAGGCTCAGGTTCAGGAGGGAGGGAAGCCACAGATTCCCATCGCCTGATCTCCCAGAACCCGGTGGCAAATGAAGCTCAGAAGGCATTTGGGAGCTGCAGCGTCCGCCCCCAACACAGATACGGGAAGCACCCGGACACCTTCCAGAGGCAGAACTCTGTGCAAGGACCCCTCTGCAGGTGTCTAAGCTTAGCCTTTCCCTGGGGAAATCTGGGGACGGCTCTTTGGACTCACTGAAAGCTCTCTGCTGACAGAATCAGATAATCAGCTAATACCCGACCCTGCCGCGTCCTGAGCCCTGGACGGATACAGAACGATGTCATCAGGCCTGCCTTCTAAGAGCCTTAGCCGGCTTACCTCCTCTTTGAGTGAGTCTGCCCTGGGTAATTATTCCAAACATGTGCCCAGGAGGAGGGCTAAGTGTCGTGTCACTGTAATCCTCCGGAAAGATCTCTCATTGGCTCCATCAAAGGGGTTGCACGTCCGCCCTCTTCTCCTCTTACCTTTAGTGCTCCTGAAGTTCTGTGCTGGCTCTCAGAGACAATAGTGGCTGACTCCTGCTAAGGGGTAGCTCCCTTAGACAGTCTGAGAGAAAAAGGTTGGCCCTGGGATCCACAGACAGGTGGGTTCCGGGGGGCTCCCAGGTGCTCCCGTTCCAGGAATCCCAAGCTGAGAACCAACCCTTCCCAGCCAGCCTCACAAATAGTCACTGAGGGGACTCTTCACATCAGGGAAAAACTGGTGCAAATGGAGTTGCTGAGGCCCAAGATATCCAACTGCCTCCAGTCTAAGAGCGTTCTGGAGAGGGAGAAATATTTGGTATGCTGGTAAATCAACATTTGTGTTTGTGTGCAAAGCTAGGAGAGTTAACCGCTCCCCAATCTGGCATGGTACGTGCAGAGGGAGAGGAAAAGAAAGACCTGGACTGGAATTCCAGCTCTGGACTTCCCTTAACCTCTCTGAGCCTCCTGAATTTCCTTTTCTGTGAGAAAGGGGAAAGTAATAGTATTGACCTCACAGAAATTTTTGTGAGGATTCAAAGAGCAAGTAAGTGCCCATAACATACTGGCCGGCACAGTGTGAATACCCAACACTTTCAGCCTTTCTTAATTATTTCTATATTAATTCAGCATTTTACAGCTTACATGTGTGTATTAACTAATGCAGTCCTCACAGCATTCCTATAAAGAAAGCATTATGAATTCCAAGTTTTGGAGAAGGAATTTTGAAGTTCAAAGAAATCTAATGACCTGCCCAAGGTCAATAATTCACATTTTAAAACAATCAAATAGAGGCCAGTTGCTTGCTTAGGATTTTGACCATTTGGTGCAGGAATCAAGAGCTAAACCGCCAATGAAGATTATCCCCCACTTTCCTGAAGTGTCTGCCAAAGGAGTCTGATTGAGGCTTCATGCTTACCTGGCCTGCGCTGTACCTGGGCGGAACCAGAACCTGGCCCTGTCTGGGCCATTTGCAGCGTTGAGGATAGGTCAGTGGCATAGTGCAAAGTATTTCAAAGCCACGTGGATACAGGGCTCTGTTGCAGTCAGTGGAGAGTGTAGGGAAGAGGGTGACAATGTCACACATGAATAATGCAGAGAGGATGCTAAGCTTCAGTTCAGCAAGATCCAAATGCTCATTTCATCTTTGATTTCTCCTTCCGGCTGAGCCATTCCCTGTAGCCACTGATCCCGGGGCCTTCTGCTGGAGCCGTGTGGCCGCCCGCTAAATTGGCTGTTCTTGATAGTGAATAGAGAAAGGAGGGGGGCTGGGGGCAGAGAGAAAAAGAAAGATAAGTTGAGGGGAGGGGACTAGGGAAGATGAAAGAGGGAGATGAGAGAAGGAAGATCTTTCACCGTACTACTCTTACACGGACTGCCACAGACGCGAGAACTTGGCGAGGTTTTGTTCCAGGAGAACTTTCCTGGTCTTTTCACTGCGTGGTTGTCACAGACTGAACTCACTTCTCCCCAAGAAGTGGGAGCGATGCGGGGCCGGGCCCCTTTCAGAGCGGGAGACAGGAAGAGGAGGCCCGCCATCGTTTGCAGAGGAGTAAGAGGAGAAACAGTCTCCTCCAGGCAGGGCAGAAGGCTGACTTCGCTCAGTGTGACCCCAAGCCCAGCCCTGGTTGCTGAGCACAAGTGTGGAAATGGCAGCTCAGATTCTGGGGATGTTACGCAGGCAGCTGCTGCCCCAGCTGCAAATCTGGAAACAAACGAGAGCTACAAAACCGGCTTGTTTAGTTTAGCGAAAAGGCAGGTGCCAAAACAGCAGGTTTTACCAGGCCACTAAGCCTGGGCAGTTAAGATTCCCATTAGGCCTGGGAATGTGATGTGGCCTCTTGGGGTCAGAAGGTCAGAAGCCACAGCAGCATCCAGGCGGAGAAGGACACAAAGACTTGTGAGTGTCACCCCTGGGATGGGGGTCTTTTAAGAGGGATGCTCTAAGTTCAAACCCAGGGAAGATAGGCTTTGACAATCATAAGTAAAGAGATTTCCAGGTGTCCCCTCCTTAGAAGTCAGTAGGTAGACTGACTACTCCAGGATAAACTGCCAATAGCTTTGTTTTCTTGGGGGCAGCCAGCCGGAGCCGCTGCAGCTGATTTTAATGAGACATAATAATATTCTATCAGCTCTGCGAGCTATAGACTGAGCCCACCGAGGGAACCTGCTCAACCCCCAAAATGATCAGACTTGTCAAAATATGATCATTTCGTTCCTTATTATAAATGAAAAGAAGATATGATTTAAGTGTCATCCTCTGGGTATAGGAGCTGGATTCCTATAAATCAATCATCCAAAATAAACTCTTTGGAGTGATTTCACTACAAATATGCTGCAAACAATTTCTTTAAACAAAGCATAAAGGTATTACTGTATCTCTCAGACATCAAAATGACTTTAGACATGCATTATTGGGTTGCTGGGGTTTTCTTTGCTTAAAATATGATATTTATGGTTTTGCGCCTGACAGGCGAAGTCGGTGCTGACTGCCTGCTGGAATCTTCCCCCTGCGTGCCTGTCAGGCCCTCACAGTGAAAATGGTGAAAGGGGAGGGGTGCCAGGTGTAGGGAGAGGTCTACGGGCCAGGCTGGGGTCCCCAGCCTTTGCAGGTGTGACGTTTTTCATTTCCTTAGTGCCTCCCTTTGCACTGAAGGGTGGCAAGCACATAATCTCTAGCTACATCCTGTTTGCATAGGGTTCCCAGGTCTGTTACTAACTAGCTGTCAGACTTGGGCAAATCACTTGATGCCTCTTTCCTTCAGCTTTCTGTCTTCAAATGGGGACAGTGGTGACAACAACAGCATCTAGCTCATCTGGTTCTTGTGAGGAGCCAACAAGGGTTAATATGGGAAAGCACTTAGGGCAGTGTCAGCCACGTGGTAGCACCAGGTAACGTTAGCTACCATTATTATTAGAAACCCAGGGAGTTTTCCATCCCAGGGAGGTTCTATGGAGCAAAGCTGTGCTTGGGTTTTGCCGCAGACCCTGTCATCTGTCTTATCATTGATGTTTTCACTTTACGCTGTTCGGAGAGCCAGGCTAGCAGAGGACGGTGAACAACCCATTGCCATGGAGTTTTGAAGCCCATCTCCCCTTGCAACGCCTGCGCCATCAGCCTCAACAAGAAGGCAGTGCAGGGCAGGGGGCGATGTGCGCAGAGCGGTTCCCCACAGTGGGATTTGTTGTCTATTAAGCCCCACGTCACGATCCTCTCCATCTCTCTCCACTCACCCGGACAGGCGTTTCTTCCACGCCGCATTTCGGTAGTGCTCCAATCTGTCCACATTTTAACAACCTTGTGCCTCAGTCGAGATAGAGTCTGAAAAGTTTAATATCATGTCAAATGAGAGAGCCAATAAAACTTGACATTATTAATATGATGTCAAGGGTTTTTTTCCAACTGCTTAGGGAAAAAACATTGTGTCCCATTAAGTATAGCTCCTTGCACTGAGAAATATTAAGTGACTTTTCAATGACTACCAGCTGGAACTATTAGTTTTTCTTCATAAGCATTGAGGCCGTCGATTCTGAGAGGCCAGTTGAGAACCTTTTATGAAGATGCTTAGAGGAGTTGTGCAATCAGAAAAGCTTTTAGGTTTCCCTGGGATCCCTCTTTAAGTGGGGCTGTGTATGGAAATGGGGATATGAATTATTAAAAGACTTAAACTCATTTGGCCGGGTGCACGTGAGCGTTCGTGCTCCCTCTGTCTGTTTATCCCCAAAGGACCACAGCAGCCTCTCAGGACGCCTCGGCGTGGATTGTACAAACAAGACCAGAGTCCGAGAAAGAGGAAACAACAGGCTGCTTCTCTCCGCCCGCTGCCCACTGCCCTGGCCTTCAGCAGCATCACGATGGGCACAAGAGCCACTGGTGCCCGCGGCCCACTGTTCTGCCCAGCGAGGGACAAGGACGTGTGTACCCACAGCTGTTCCCGGCCTCTGTTCACACTGGGCTTCTGGGAAGGAGGTTGTCAGGGAGCTGTGGGGGGCCTCTGTTTCCCTTGGCCCAGGTCCATGGTTGCTTCACAGCACGTGGCTTTCCTTGTCAGAGTCCCTTCCCGGGAAGAGGTCAGCACTTAAAATAAGCTGGCGTGACTCATGTCTGCATTGGGAGATGCCTCGCACAAGTGCCAGCTTTTCAGGAATGTGCAGCTGGGGCGGCTGAAAGGCAAGCTCCAGAGGCCCAGACCTGGGCTTCCCAAGAGGCTCTTAGCTGCTCAAATCCAACTGAGATTGTTTCATCTGTTTCTACCTCCAGACTGATCGGAAACCAGCATTTTTCCTCTGCTTCCTTACCCACAGGGAAGCCAATCCCGCAGCGTTCCCCACCCCCGCTTCCCACCCCACCCCAGCCCCAGTAGGCGGCTCACCCCAGTGCCGGTGTCTCAGCACCTGCATCGGATGACCTTTGTACTTCCAAGCTGGGACACCTTGTTAAGGAACATGCCCGTGTCCTCAATCCCAGGAATCCAGAGAGCAGACTAAAGAGGCACTTGCAGGCTGGTGTTTATTTACACAAGGCTGCAGTATTATTGCAGGGTTGTGTTCCTTTCGGGAGATTAAAAAAGAAAAGAAGCCGTGGACGGCAAACAGAGCAGCTCTTATTTTGACTCTTCTGATGTTCCAACTGACATGCTTCCCCCTGCCCTTTGCCCCCGCCCATCCTGCACCATCTGGGGGAGCTGACCCCTGGGGCTGGCAGATGGAAGGCAGCTTGCTCTTCTTAAATTTCACCCAACACTTAGAGACCCCCCAGGGGAATGCCCCAGGGATGGTTCCTCCTGGCACCTTGAGCACTCACACCCCTGACGCTGCTGCCAGAAGCTGACCAGGAGAATCCCCGTCCATGGACTCCTCTCTTCTCCATGGAAGCTCAGGATGGGGAGACGCAGCCAAGAGCAAAGGAGGTTGGGTGGGAAATTTGTCTCAATCCGGTACAGCCTAATTGACAGCAGCCGCTCCTCTGTTCCCACTGATCTCAGGACATGAAGGAAGACAATTATTATTGTTGTGGAAGGGACTTAGCTCAGATGCCAGAAAGAATCTCCCAACTCACAAGATGATGGCCTTGACGAAGCAGAGAAGCTGCTCATGCATTTGGTGCCCCAGCTCATAGCTGATGGTACCTAACTAGCACCTTTCCTTTTCTGGGACATGATCTAGAAGCTTCAAATAGCTGACTTGGGGTTCCGAGGCAATAACTCCAAGAAAATAGGAAAGTGCTAAGTGAACCTTGGCTAAGGAATGAAATGTGAGCAGGTCTGCAAACCCGGGCAACTACGGAGAAGGACGGGAGACTGGGGACCAGGAGACTATGGCACAGGTGCTCAAAAGCGAACTCAACTCTGCCCTCTAGGCTTTGGTTTCACCCTCAGTAAAATGGGGAAGATAAGACCTGCCTGGGCCCACACTAGAATTGTTGTTAGGATCAAGTGAAATAATACATACAGATATCTCAGGAGAAAAATGCAAATCACTTAAAAGATATGGAGGATTCCTACTCTTATCAGCCCACTTCCCACTTAGAGGTGGCCATGGGCTGTCCCCCAATGCTGGGAGGTAGAAACAGGTGACTTTGAGATGCCCTTCAGGTCTAAGAGTCTGTGGCTAGAGTCTCATCTTTCCCCACAGGGCTCACTTACCCCAGTCTTCATCTGAGACTGGGCAAGGAAGCAGAGTATACGACCTGGCAACTCTCAGTGTACTCAGAACAAAAGCTGGCATCAAGGACACAGGCTACAACACAATGGATCGTGAAAGCACTATGTTAAGTGAAAGAAGGCAAGCACCAAAAGGACAAATACTGCATGGTCCCCTTACAGGGCGTACCTAGAGTAGTCAAAGCCATAGAGAAAGAAAGTAGAGTGGTCATTACCAGGGACCAGGGGAGTGGGATGGGGAATTTGTGTTCAGAGTATGGTGTTTCAGTTTAGGAAGATGAAAATGTTCTGGAGAAGGATGGTGGTGATGGTTGCACAGCAATGTGAATATACTTAATGCCACTGAACTGTACACTTGAAAATGGTTAAAATGAAAATTAGCCAGGCTTGGTGAAGTGTGCCTGTAGTCCCAGCTACTCAAGAGGCTGAGGCAGGAGGATCTCTTGAGCCCAGGAGTTTGAGGATTCAGCAAGCTATGATCGTATCACTGCACTCCAGCCTGGGCAACAGAGGAAGACTTTGTCCCTGAATAAAAAAATAAATTGTTAAAATGGTAAATTTTTTGTGTTATGTATATTTAACCATAATGAAAACAAAACAAGAAACTCTGACATCAGGTCACACAGCTATTAAGTAGTAAATTCTGATTCAAACCTAGGACTAAGGTTTAGCCACTAAAATACACTATCACAATAAATTGACTTGCCACAGTCCCCCCCTGACTTGAGAAGGCTGTCATATTTCCTGTCCCATTGGTGAGGGAAGCAAGAAAGGGTTCCACTTCGGGGTAGGGTTGTCATCAGTAGCCCTAGGCGGTCAGTGATGTGCATTCCACAAAATCCGGGATTCTAAGAAAGCACTAGGTTTGCACATCCCAGCTGGGGTAGCCCAGGGCCATCCTTGGGCCCAGCAATTGGAGGAGAATTGTTTCGCATCCCCTTTTGCTGCAGCTCAACCTTCCTTCACCTTCCCGCTTTAATGTCTTAATCAAGTGGCAGATGAGAGGAACTGATCCATGCGAAGGACGGAAGGCTCGCCGAGATGTGCGGAACCCACTGCTGCTCCCATCCCCCGCGAGAGTCACTGCCCCACCAAAGAGAAAGACAGGAGAGACAGAAAAAGAAAAAGAAAAAGGCGAGAGAGATTTTTGTACCCTTAAGCCTCCACTGCCGCAGTTCAAAAGACCAATCTTTACTGAAAATAAATTTAAAGGAGAATTTTTGATGTATATTATGGTCTCTGGTGGTAGACACGAGCGCTGCCGGCAGTGTATGGAGTTATGCAAAGCCAAAGTGGGATTACTTAAAAGTGTCTGTAGTGCTTTGATTAACTGGTGTGTATTTTATTTTTTATATGACACAATCACAGGCCTACATTGATAATATCTTGCTATTATTGTTTGACACTTGAATCTCCCTTTTTTCTATCCCTTGGAAGTAGGCTTTGTTCAGTCTGGGGCAAGGGGCAAAGGATCAAGATGATCCCGGAAGGGATAAAGATGAAGACATGCTACCCCCACCCCAGATTAAAAAAAGAATGCAATGTATAAAAGCCCTAGGACCTGTCGTAGCAAGCTAAGAACTGGCAGATCAGATGTGGAGACTCAAGGAACTGGCCAAGTACATGGGCTAGAAGAGAGTCCAAACTACCTTCTGGGGTTCCTGATGTCTGTCTGTAAAATATTCCTCTGTTAATACATCCTCTGGGAATAAAGCTTGGTGCTGGTTATTAAGCTCCAAACCCACCTTTCTATGTTCTGCTTTGTGACACTGGAGATGGAACACTGGAAATTGCGTTTCTCCTTTGCCAGCTGGCTCCTGTTCGGTTCTGCAAATAGGGGGATCTAGAGGGAGACAGGAAGGCTGGAATTGAGGGGAAAGGATTTGCTCCCTCCTACTTGCTTGCTGCTTCTGCCAGTGTCATGCCCAGCATAGGAGCTCTGGGCGCCCACAGCAGCAGTTGTTTCCACTCTACAGCTTCCCTGGCTCTCCCAATACCAGCCTCATTGCACCCCCTCACCAGAGGTCCCAGCACCAGCCAAGCAGTGCTTGGAAGTCTGCGTTCCCTCTCTACAGTGCCCCTTCCCTGAGCTTCTAAGACACTAGCAGCAGTTGGGTCACACCCTTACCTCAGAGCTCTGAGCATCAGGGCCCCTCTTTCAAGCTCCAGATACAGCAGCAGCACTCAGGAGGCATCTCCACCTTTGGGGTCTAGGTCCCAGCTCTGCAGGGTCCTCTTGGGAGCATCTAGATTCTAATAACCCTAAGTTCTCCTCTTTGTTCACCCAGACCTAGGTAGTAATAACTGCTTCCTCCCATTTAACCAATCCCCTGTATAAAATCATTTCTGTTGAAATGCCTAGAGAAGTTTCTGTTTTTCTGACTATACTCTGAACAATACAAGCTCCTCGAGACAAAGTTGTCTAAGCACTTAGGGCCAAGGGGGGAAGCAATATTCTCCCTGAGGCAAAGATTATGCAGACCAGGATTTGGCCGCACAAAGCCCCAGAGGAGTGGCCCATCAAGCCAGTTCATAATCTTACAGGGCAGGAATAATTCTGATAGAGGTAAGGGCACCAACTTTGGTGGCTGAGAGACATACAGAATCCTCTATACCCTTACTGGAAGGGAAATGAAAGCTGAGACAAGGAGGAAATCCACTCAGTCCTTTGCTTTTGGAGCCCTTTATAACAAGGAAATGGGCCAATAGAGAGCATCCTCCCTGTTCATAGAGTGGGGAGAACAGCTGTTTTCCTGGCTGGCTTCCCCCTAGTTGAATCTCTTGCCACCCCCCTGTGGAGCTCTCAAGGACAAACTCAGAGATTTATTTTTCTTTTTAATTTCCTTAGATCTCTCAAGTACCAATCTGACTCTCCCACACCCTAGTTCCTTCTGTCTCCTGCTCATGACTTCACGCACTGCACCGTGGGGGTCTTGTCTGAAGCCTGGGCAGAGAATTCCATGTTGAGCCCACGATCCTCATCCACTGGTGTCTAAAAATAGGAGCAAAGTCTCCATTGTCCCTGTGCTACAAAGTTGAGTGTTTGAAGGCATAAACACACACTCTGGTGTTCATGGTCACAGCTTTTCTGCCTTCCCAGCTGCCCTGGTATTGGGGCTTTCAGGGGTCGTTTCGTTTCCCCAACCCCCAGCCAGATTCTCTGTCCAAACTTCCTCCAAACATATGGAGGTGTCCTCCATTCTTAAACGATAACTATGAGATTTCTTTATCCTTTATGTGTCCTGTTCATTCAGGTAGAGCTTCTTTCAGCATATTGAAATCAGAAGACCTGGCCTCCTACTAACTGTGCGACTTTTGGTAAATTGATTAATCTCCCTGAGTTCCAACTCTCTCTCTTGAAAATCTGGGCAAAGATTGTTTCACAGGGTTGTTGTGAGGGTCAAATACGATAATACATGTGACAGCATTTTGTGCACAGTAAAGTCCTATACAAATGGGAGGTAATATTATCGCAAGAGTTGCTGCCCAAGCCACTCACTACATTATTATTATCTAAGTCCTCTTTCTGGTACTTTAACCTCATTTCTTTTTGCTCTGTCTGGTGGTGTAATGGCTGTAGATTTCTCCCTGGGGCTCCAGCTGCACAGACAAGAGAAGGCTGAGGCAGTCATGTGTCTCTAGTCCCGATTCTAAGACGCTCCTACAGGCCTCTGGCCCTCACGCTCCCCAGAGCGTGGCCTGAGCTGTCCCGGGGGGGCCATATTTTCAGGTCTATCCAGTTACAAGTGCGCAGCCTCCTCAACCAGGCTGGCAGGAGCCCAACCGGCATCTGCATGAATCATAACTGCCTGTGGCCCATTATGCAGGTCAGGGTGGCTGCTGGAGGAGGTCAGGGCCCTGACCTCAGAGGTCCCTGGATTATTTATTGCCTCTGGCTTCATGGGCTAATTTGGGCCTTTGCCCAGCCCTGGGGAAATGGCTTCGCGCCCCTTCTTCCCCAAGAACGAGGTGCATTCAACTTTCTTCATTCTTCACCTCATAAGAATAAATGATGGGGGCTGGGGAAGAGGGGAGAGAAAGTGGAAGTGCTCCCATGTACAATGTTCTATACTAAATTCTGAAACTTAAAAAAATTAAAGAGAGGGCCCCAGCCTTCAAGGAGCTTATAAAGGGAATGAAAATTATCACCTGTGGGAGCAATGCTAGACCCTTACAAGCAGTCCAACAGCACACGTGCTAAAGCAGTGCCAGTCAGTGGAACCATCAGATCTAGGAAGGATTAAGGGAGGTAAGAGGTAATCAGAAAATATTTCTTAGAGAATGTCCAGTTTTATTTCTTTTTAAACAAGTGCTTGGCAGAAAATTAGAAAATGAATAAGTAAAAAGAAGAAAATAAAAATCACCTGTAATCCCTACCTGAAGATAACCACTGTCTACAGGTTGATATATGTCCTTCCAGACATTTTTTGATGCACGTATTTATATTCATACAATTTTAATAAAAATCAAATTATTCTGGGTGTACTATTTTATAACCTACTTATTTCACTTAATTTATTGTGTCAATAGACATATATCTTCATCGTTTTTAATGACTACCAAGAATTCTATTGTAAGAATGTAAAAGGAAATGTGTATCTATTTTACCAATCCTCTGCTACTGGATGTTTCAGGGATTTCCAGATTTAAGTTCACCTTAAACGATACTTCAGTGAACATCCTGGTACGCCCCTCTTTACGCACACGTATGATTATGTCTTTAGGATGAATTCCTAGAAACAAAAGTACTGAGTCAAAGGATAAACACATGTTAAGGCATTCATTATACTCCGTTAAGTCCTCCCTTAAATTTTGCACCAAGTTAGACTCATAACCAACAGAAGAATGTAAAGATTTAAATTAGGCTTTGAAAGTGGGGAGAGATGTGGATCGGCAAACAGGCACGAAGGCAAATTTGGGATAGGGAAGTCCTATCCCAGCTACATGGCATTGAGATGAGGTCTAAACAATCATTTCCATATTCAACAAACATTTATTTAACCCTGACTGTGAGCCAGGCCCTGTGCTCAGCTCTAAGGTACAAAGGCAAAAAAGCTTTTGAGAAACCCACAAGAATGGGAATTGGAAGGAGTAGGGTTTGGGCTTGGCTGAGCATCTGTGTTGGGAGTAATGGAAAGCAGTGTGTGGGCTTGGGAGACCCGGCTGAGCAGTGGGACGAGGCCTGGCTATGACCTTCCACGGAGTAAAGCTTGGGGTCAAGAATGAGGCCTTGAGTCATAGCCACCTGGACTGCAAGCCTGGTTCGGCCACTGTCACTGCTTAGCCATTGACCTGAACATGTAATTTCACCTTTAGAGGCTCATTGCTTCGGCAACAATATGGGGGTATAACCCCTACCTCATCTGGCTGTTGGGAAGGTCCAATAAGCTAGGGCATTAAGGGCTGGACGTGAAGTAAATGCTCAGTAACCATTTGCCATTGGTATGGTGTTAATAGGAGCAGACAGGTTGGTGCAGGTCTAGAAGAAGACCCCACATCCCTGGCCCAGGGGCAAGCTGGACTCTGGCCAAGCCACACTCTATACAGCCTTTGGACCCCTTTCATGGAAACCTCAAGGTTTGATGTGGGGTGGTCCAGCTGGCTCTCTGAGAAGGCAAAAAGGTAAAAAGAAACGAAGCTGAAGAAATAACAAATACAACATCGCCCACCCTCAGCGGCCATGAGGTCCTGCGGCTGGATCACTTTTGTTTCACTCCACCACTCCTCACGCCTGCCTGCCACCATGCACCTGCTGGCAGGGCTCCCAGGGGGGGCCCACTGGCTCACCTCAAGTCTCACACAACAGGTGCCACCAGGCATCTCTGTGAGTCTGTGATCTGCCTATTTGTCCAGTGACTGCCTGTCAATCTCCCTCGGTGTCACTCCCGATAAACAACTCAGAGAGAGCGACACCTTGATACATCAATTCCATCTGAGATTGCCCTGACAGGCCTCCTGGCATCTGAATCACTGGGGTGATTCATGGCCCAGCATAAGCGCTGACGGACCCTTCCTACCACACTGGGCTCTGTGTCAGCCTCACACTTGTCACACAGACTCCAGGATCCTCCACAAACCAGCCTGGGTTTACCATCTTGTACCCACTTCTCAAGGAGGAGGGGGACTCGTGTGTCCATCCATCCATCCATCCATCTTTCCGCTGGTCCATCCACCCATTTAGCAAACATGTCTGAGTCAAATCCAATGCTAGCATAGGCTCAAAGTGGAAGGAAGAGAACTGAAGTCATTGTCACAAGATCCAGGTTCCAGAACTGTCACTACTACAAGTGTTCCTGCAGCTTTTCAAAAGTCATTTCACCTGTTAGATGGGATAACTGCAAACATCTCTGCTCCATATAATGTGAGAAGATACATCGTTAAACCATCATGGAATGTTAACCTCAAAGGAGAGATCTTCAAGATCATCAGTTTTATCTTTATATTCATCCACTGAACAAATACTTACTGTGTCTACTATACACCAAGAACTAGTCGAGTGTTGGGAATACATTAGTGAAAAAACAGACCAAAAAAAAAAAAAAAAAAAAGTCCTGCTCTCATGGGACTTGAAAGCTAATGAGAAGAGACAGATAGTGAACTAAATAAATAAGTAAAATATAGAGTATATTAGATGGTGATAAGTTCTAGGGAGAAAACTACATCAGAATAAAAAGGATGGAGAGTATTTGGGTTTGGTGGTTAACAGGTAGTCAGAGAAAGCCTCCCTGAGAGGTAATATTGGAATAGACCTGAAGGAGGGAGGCGAGCCATGTGGCTCTCCGGGGACATGTATTCCAGGCAGAGGAAATGACAAATGTAAAGACCCTGAAGTTGGAGTTGCCCAGTGTATGCCGGGAAAAGCAGGGAGGCCAGTGATGCTGGAACAGAATAAGAAAAGGACAAGCACTGGAAGTCAGCTCCCCTGGGACCTCGTGGGAAAGTACTTTGTATTTTATCCTGAAGGAGGTACCGGAAGGTTCTGAACAGAGGACTGACATGGTCTTATTTATATTTTAACAGGTTCACTCTGGTGCTGTGTCGGGAATAATATCAACAATAATAACAGCTAATGCTTACATAGCATTTACTATGTGCCAAATACCATTTTAAGTTCTTTATGCATATTAACTCATTTCATCCTCCCAACAACCTTAAGAGAGAGACCATATTATTGTTCCCATTTTTACAGATGAGGAAAGGAAAGCACAGATGAGGTTGTAAGTAATCTACCTAGGTCACGCAGTTAGTAAGCCACAGAGCCAGGTTTTCCTTTTTCTTTAAAAATGTTTGCATCGTTCCTATTTCTTCTTTCTCAGGCTATGTTTCATAGACCAGGTTTTGAACAGAGGCATTTTGGCTCCAGATTCCGTGCTTTCCCCTCCCTGCTTTGCCGCTGAGTCAGGGCGAGGGTGGCAGTTAGGAGCAATGACGATGACGTAGGGACAGGTGAGTGTGGCCGTGGTCGTGCAGAGTGGACCAGATTCTGGCCGTATTTGAAGGTAGGACCAACAGGTTTTGCTGTCACATCAGATGTGGGTGGAAGAGACAGAGAGGAGTCAGGCTGTTCGTTTGTTTGTTCGAACTTGAACAACTGGACGGATGGCGTTGCTTCTCACTGAGGTGGAGAGGATCGCGAGTGCAGGAGCAGGAGCTTGACCTGGGCCACGCTGCTCGACATTCCCGTGGAACATCCGACTTACAGGACATACAAGCTCGGAAGTAACTGAGGATCAAGAGTCTCCAGTCTCGGCTCAGTGTCACAGAGCCGGTTAGGGAAAGGAGGAGCATCTTTGGGCTCCTAAGCACTTTTCCATTCGTCAAGGGCACCCAAGTCTACCGTCGCGTAGCCTTTGTCTACCAGAGTGGAAACCAGGCACGGGCTCCAGAGGGAGGCGCCCTCTCTCTGCCTCCTCTCCCGGAGCGAGCGGGGTGTGCCTGCTACGGTCTGGAGCGGGAAGGGCTCACTGCAGGGGCTGGTAACCTAGGCGACTCTCTCCCCAAGTGCTGAGGAAGTCGCAGCTTTAAATGTTTACAAAATTCTATGATTTCTCCCACCTCAAAGGGAGGGCCCCCAAGACCTGCTGGAGCCGGGGTGTTTGGCCACCGCAGAAAGGCCACCCCACGTTGATGGGGAGAGGGGCAATCGCACGGGGTACCCGGGCGGCCTCTGCCGTGCGGAGCTGGATAGAGCTGCCCATATTTATTTGGGTGGTGAGCTGCTATTTAAAATCAGGCTTTGTTTCTGAAAATGAGACAGCTGGGCTACATTTGGTGGATAAAGACATTTTGTTGAACTTTCAAAATGGGGTATTATTTTCCATTTACACTTATTTCACGGAGAATTGTAAGAAGATGAGATTGTAGACGTGTCTGTGATATGCAGTAATGAGTGATGGATCTTTGAAGGTAAAAATATCTCTAGGATATTTCTTTTTCTTTCTTTCTTTTTTTTTTTTTTTTTCTCTCTTCTCTTTCTCTCCCCTGGGCCTCAGGTTGGGTGGGTTTAGGTTTTGTTTTGTTTTGTTTTTTAATATCGAAATGGAGAGCATCTCTAGTGGGAGTATAGACTGTTCTTTGCTCAATGTTTGTCTTAATAAAGGTTAAAAGAAATGAAATAATATTAAAAAGGCTCTCAGGAGACGGGAGCACCAGATGCTTCCAACTCCCTGGATTGCTGGGGAGGAGGCAGGATAGCAGGATGGGGAACACACAGGGCAGACCGAGTAGCCGATCTCACCTGGCCACCCACCCCAAGGCTGAAAACCTCAGGAACAAAGGCACAAGGGGAGGTGGAGAGGATTGCAAAGGAAGAAGAAGACAAAGGAAAAGGGAGGGGTTCAGACTCCAAGAAGATGCATCCATCTCTCTCTCCCCACGTTCAAGGCTGCCTCTTTCCCTGGGGACTGGCATTCGAAAGGGTATGCGTCCCAGAGGAGCCAGTCTCCACGTCTTTCTCTCTCTCTACCTTCTCTTAATTGGTTTGGAAGAAAACCAAGAAAAGAGATACTTGAAGGAAGAAAAACATTCAGCTTGATTTTCTTGGGTAAGAACTCGTATTAATATAAGGAAATCCAATGGTGTTTATTGAATAAATAAATGAATTAATCATTAATCTACCAGACACTGTATCAAAGAATCAATACATGAATCAGGAAATGAATTAGGGAATCAGTGAATTTGGCAGAAACTCTCAGATTTCTTAACCTCCTGCTTCAGAACACAGACCTCTATATCTTTGTGTATTGACAAGGTCAGTATCCTCAAAAAATGAAAACAACAAAAACCCAGAATTCACCACCATCATCACCAACTAAAGCTTGCATCTGGCTATGTCCTCATAAAAATAGTGAAAAGACCCCAACCCTATTGAACACTTTGTGCATAAGTACTAGGGAGCAGAAACAAAATTTTTAAAAGGAAGAAATATTCTCCAATATAATATACTGAGTTCAAAGCAGACACTGCATACTCGTAGCCTAATCCAGACACAGGGCACAGTTAAATTTTTGAGTGTTGCAGCTTTTGAAGGTCCTTTCAACTGTGCTTTCCTCCTCAGCATGTTTCAGGTACAACTACCCTCCAACCTGTCACTGCTACCTGACGTGGTGGGGTGTGCTCTTCTTCCGGGTGAGCTCTCCTGGGGCACGGTCTATGTCTTCTTCCCCGTGGTGTCCCCCTGTATCTCCAGGGCCCAGCATCAAGGTGGAAACATGGCGGCCATCCATAGGTGCCTCTGTAATTGAATTCGAAACAGTCATGTCAGGAGTTCCAGCTTTTCTCCCAAAGACCATATTTTATGAAGTCACAGCAGATGTCAACTGATGGTCAATTGTAAATAGCAACTCTATTGTTTAAGGCCAAATACCCTAGAGTCATCCTTGACATCTGCCTGGGATATAACTCATAAATTCTGCTGGCACCAGAGAACCAGGCGAAAAAACACAACAGCGACTTGCCAATTAACCCTTCCTAACAACTGGAAGTAGCTGAGAACTTCAACACATAAGGTTCCATTGAGAAAGACTGTCCTGCACTTTGAGCCGGGGGAAATAAGATCATAGGGGCAACGAGGAAAGAAACATTTGCCTCTGAGAGCATAGCTTATATTCAGTAAGTTGAGGAGGGCCACCTAGGGATCAGACACTCAAGCATGGAGTAGGAAGCCAAAAGTTTCCCCAGCTGGGGAAGAAAGGGCTACATGAAAGCAGAGAATGGGCCAGCAGTGCTGAACGGCACAGAGAAGGTCATTTTTGTGGGCTCTGTTGGGACAGGGGGTAGAGTGATCTGCTTCAATGCCCTACCTCTGTCTAATGGGGATGGAGCAAGAGATGGAGCGGGAGACAGAGACGGGGGAGAGGCCAGAGAGATGCCGGTTACTCTGCGGGGGCAGCAGGCTACCGCGGGAGTGATGGCCAGGCTGCTCCCACTCCTTTTCCGTATCTGCGAGCAGAAACGTTCTCCTTCCCTGACATCAGGCCATGTGGGAATAAAAAGGTTGGCCCGGAGACTCGACAATCCTAGCATGTCAGACGAGGAAGGGATCTGAGAGATCATCTTGCCCAATGCCCCATCTCACAGAGGAGCGGACCCAGGCTCCGAGAGGGGCGAGCGAAGGTCTGCACCTGAGGTCACCTCCTCTTCCATAGTGCTCTGTAGGTTCCCAGCTCCCGCACTCACCCTCACCCCGGCAAGCGGGCTGATGTTAAAGAAAAGCCTGCCACTTTTCAGGTCATTTTCTTTTCTGTTTTTCCCATTGCCATGCAAACAAGACCTGGATTTTGAACTTACCGTCTCCAGCCCTGACAAGTTGAAAACCTGAAGAAAGAGGAGGAGGGCACGGCACGGGTATGAGGAGCCTTCCAGGAGGCAAGGAGTTGGTCTCCCCACACCCAGAACACAAGAAGGACTGTACTCAGACAAAAGCAGGGCAGTGTGGCCTCTAATTTGGTGTGTGGATGTAGGGGGTGGAATTCCTTTGTCCATCCATAAAATGGGAGGGACGGTCCCCACTGACTCCTTCTGACCTCCTTCCTTTCTGATGTGTCAGTGAAGACAAACAAAATCAATGGATCAGAAAAGACATTGGGCTCTGAAGATGCTCTATCTGGGGTAGTATTTTTTTTTTTTTTTAATGAGATAGGGTCTTGTTCTATCACCCAGGCTGGAGTGCAGTGGCACAATCATAGTTCACTGTAACCTTGATCTCCTGGGTTCAAGTGATCCTCCTGCCTCAGCCTCTCGAGTAGCTGGGACTACAGGCACCTACCACCATGCCCAGCTAATTTTTAAATTTTCTGTATAGATGGGGTCTTGCTATGTTGCCCAGGTTGGTCTCAAATTCCTAGCCTCAAGTGATCCTCCCACCTTGGCCTCCCAAAGTGCTGGGGTGATAGGCATGAGTCACCATGCTGGCCTGGGATAGTATTAATTCAGGTTTTGGTTATTATCAGTTTTATCACCGAGTCCTGGAGGGAAGGGCTGATTTAAACAGCACCATCCACGTGTGCCCCAACGTGACTCTCCACCCCACTGTCCACCTTTTGCCAGCCCACCCGAGACAGGGACCTCAACAGCTGATCCCTATTCTGGACTAGCCCTTGATTTAAGGCCACAGAGGAAGTAATTAAAGATAATTGAAGCTGCAACTTCTAAATGAAGACATACTGCTACCCAGGCAGTAATTAATCACCTCCTCTGCCCTCCCTGCCCCCCTCAAGCCCCCATCCCCACCCAAACCAGGATTCAGTTCAAGCCAAACTGGGCCTTTCTGTCCACATGCACAGGCAGACTTCCAATTCCCCCCAAACCTTGTCATGACCGGCACTCTTTCATCACCACCACACCTCAAGCACGATGCTCAACATTCCACGTCGCTCCCTGCTTAACATTTTTTGGTTTGCTCTAAAGGCAACAGAAGCCCCCACCAATGGCTTTGGACCATCTCACTCCCCTAAGTCTACTATGGAACATTCCAAAAAGGATAAAGAGTGGCACTCCCCAGTTGGTAAATGTCAACCATCTAGGTTTTCTGCACAAGCACAGGGTTTTCCATGCCCCACGCTATTCTAAGCTGATAACATAGATAACCCATCTGGTCATGGCCTGCCTTCCCTCCCAGGGTGGGCAAGGGATTATAGCTGTTTTAACACTGGGAGACTCAGAGCTTGTAAAAAGCCTGTGCTCTGAACAGGGGGACCGTTACATAAGTCCACCGAGCTCCGAGCTCCGACACTGCAGGACAGCAGGCTCCAAGTGACATCTAATTACAGGGGGAGGCTGATGGCCGCTGCTGAAGATACTGTTGCAGGACCCAGGTCGCAGCCCACTGATGTCCCGCCAGCAGTTGCACTAAAACGGAAATTAAGCGCAGTGTCATGGCCATTTAGGACATTAGGAACGGAAGGCGCCGGGAGCTGCTTCCTGGCCCCTTGCCCACCCTATTAACAAGGTGCAAACGAGGACCCGGGCTGGGAGAGGGAAACAGCTGGAGAAAAGAGAACTTCTCTGCAGGTAGAGATATGAGGAGAGGAAGGGGATGCAGGGAGGCTGTCCCAAATCACCTTGGCTGAGAAGAAAATTGGCTTGATAAATGAGAAAAAAATCATCAACCTCTTGATGAAACCCTTTCAGGAACATTTTCTAGGTTGCAAAGTTTCTCCAGTTCCTAAATTTGCACTCGGCCCCTCTTCTCTCTCTCTCTCACACACACACACACAATTGGGGGATGGCAGCGAGGGGGCTGGGCAAAGGGACAGGACCAAATGACACCCACATTCTTTGACCCCCACCTCTCATCATCTGTAATTTGCTTGGAACCTTCAGGCTAGTGGCTCTCTGCGAGCCTTCGCCAGCCTGCCAAGTTCTCTAGCTCAGAAACTGGGGAAATCCTGGCTTTGGCCAGGCTCCAACCCCAGGTACCAGGGCTATCTGCTAAATAAAGCCCGCAAGCCCTGGCGCTGGAGGGTGGCCCAGGGGCCTGCTGCTTTGCTGTGCACCCCTCATCCTGCCTCCACCTTCCCCCACACACGCCCTTATTTCGTCCCTCCTCAGTGACCATGACCTTTGTTTCTGGCAGTTGTCCCGGCTTGATGACTGACAAGGCTCCCCTTAGAAACCGTTAATTCAGACAGATTTTGGTAGCTGAGCAAAGAGGATGAACACCACGGTTGCCCTGTGTCTCTTCCTTACCCTGTGCCCACTGAAGCACACGCACACTTCAAGGGTGCTTTTCCCACTTCCAGCCCACGGCAGGGAGTCTCTCGACAGCCAGCCCGGACCTTCCATGCAGTGCCTGCTTTCTTGTTTCTGCGCCAACAGCTGTAGCAGAGGTGAACTGGGACATGGGAAACACCAGCTCCCTTTGGATAGGGGGAAAAAAAATTAAAAAGCCCGTTTTTCTGTCCTGTCAGGTCTATTTAAGTATTTAATGAGGTGAGATAGTACCAATAAATTTAACATGGCACAATAACTCTGATGATGTGGGCCACAGACTAATAAGCTTCCATCCCGGGGACAGAAGAGTGATCTTGCCTTTGCTAGATCTTATCGGGTTTGATTGCTTTGTTCAGATATTAAAAAGGTTGAGCAAGGACTTTCAGGCACTGCCACAAATCTGTGCGTATCCTCCCGGCCAAGATAGATTGGAGCCAGGCGGTGGAATACAAGCCTGTTTATTTTAATTGACGGTTGAGAGCAGTGGAATAGGTGGAGGGTGGAGGGTGGGTGAGGAGCCACAGGGACCCTGTGACTGGGTGGTTCGTGTGTGTGTTTTCGCCTTCTCATCAGGGTCTACCGAAAGCTCAAATCCAAGGGGCTTTCCAATTGAGTGTCTGCTCCTGATGCTTCAGTCCCTTCCCCACTTGTCTTGAGCAGGGAGACAGGCCATTGACCCATGTGTCACCAGTGATTTTTATCCTGGCCTTCTAAGGAACGAGGCCTGCTGCAGACATTTCCCAGCCACTGTGTCCAGCACCCACTGCTCCCAGGTGCACAGTCTGTTCTCTCCCTCTGCGGATGTCTGGGAAGCTCGTTAAAGTTCTTCGAGGTCAGGGCCATGGGATCTACTTCTAACCCCCCACAGCACGAAGCACAGGTCAGAACTTCTACAGTGTGATATGCATATTTTGGAGAGTAAGTGAAATAAGGGTGCGTGGCACATGAGTGAATATTCTAAAGTTAATGTTTAGATATTTATTTTACCAAGTATCGTGTATATTATAAAAATATGATTTAGACCACACACATCGTTTCACAGATATTATTACTCAGGATGAGGCTCAAGTTTCAAAAGCAAGTCAAGTTCAGGTAAATTGTTAAATAAATAATGGTACAAGGAGTATCCAAATGAGTAAAGTTTGGGGAACACGGTATTAGCTGATTTACCAATTAGTTGGTTGGTTGGTCGGTCAGTTATTGGCTTTAGATTGACAGATTTTTTTTCCCCCAACATTTTATCACGAAAATGTTCAAGCATAGCAGAAAAGCTGAAAAAATTGTATAGTAAACACCTGTATACCCACTACCTAGATTCTACAATTAACGTTTTTCTATATTTGTCACATACCTGTCCATTGTCTATGTAGCCATCTCTCCTGTCCTCCATCAATCTAGCTCACGTTTTTGGATCCGTTTCAAAGTAAACTGCATGCATCAGTGCACTTCCTCCTTAAGCACTTCAGCATGCAAATCATTAGAGTTCAATATTTGTTTATGGGTCTTTTATTTTTTCGAGAAAAATTTACATACCATGAAATGCACACATTTTAAGTGTGCCATTCAACGAGTTTTGATAAATGCATACTCCTGTGTAATCCAAAATCCTATCGAGTTACGGAACATAACCACCACGCAGAAAGTTTCCCCATGCTCCTTTCAGTTAAGCCCCACCCCCGTCTTCCAGAAACCACCACCCTTGTGATTTTTTCACTTTATATTAGTTTTGCCTGTTATAGAAGTTCATGTAAATGGAATAATATAGTGTGTACTTTTTGTGTAAGGCTTTTTTCACAATGTAGGGCATGATGATTTTGAGATTCATCTATGTTGATGCATGTATCAATAGTTTATTCCTTTTTGTTGCTGACTGGTATTCCTTTGTTTGTATGCACTCTCACATTGATGAATACCTGGGCTGTTTCCAGGTTGGGGCTACAATCAATAAAGTTGCTATGAATCTTCTACAAGTCTCTATGTAGATGTATGTCTTTATTTTTCTTGTATAAGTAAGTAGGAGTTGTATTGCTGGGTCCTAGGGTAGGTGTATGTTTAGTTTTAGAAAAAACTACCAGACCTTTTTCAAAAGTGGTTGTGCACTGCCACCAACAACGTATGAGAATTATAGTTCCTCCTCATCTTTGCCAATATGTGATGGTGTCAGTCTTTTTATGTCAGCTATTCTAATGGATGTGTAGTGGTATCTCATTGTCAAGTATTTTGGCCATTTGTAAATTTTCTCTAGTGAAGTATCTGTTCAAATCTTTGCCCATTTTTCAATTATGTTGTTGGTCTTTTCATTATTGAGTTGTATCAGTTCTTTATATATCCTGGATCCCAGTTCTTTGTCAGATATGTTCTGTAAATATTTTCTCCCAGTCTGTGACTTGCTTATTTGTTTTCTTAATAGTGTCTTTTGGTGAGCAAATTTTCAAATTTGTTAAAATCTAATTTATAATTTTTTAATTTTAGGTTATTGTTTTCACTGCCCTAAGATATCTTCACCTACTTCAAGTCATGAAGATTTCCCATGACTTGGAGCTTTATAATTTTAGCTTTTACGTTCAGGTCTGTGGTCCACTGCAAATTAATTTTTGTATGTGGTGTGAGGCAGAGACCAAGGTAAATTTCATTTCCTTATAAATATCCAGTTGTTTTAGTAAAAATTATTGAAAGACTTTTCTTTCCCTCTCGATGGCTTTTGCACTTTTGTCAAAAATTCAAATGACTGTGTAAGTGTAGATCTATTTCTGGGCTCTATGATCTGCTCCATTGATTGATGGATTTTTAAAAACAGATTCTTAGAATGTTAGAGCTTGAAGAAAAAAGACATTCTTTAATCTATTAGTATGTAAACTTTCTTGGATGTTAGACCCCTTTAAGATTCTCATAAATATTTCAGATGATCTCTAAAGAAATCACACATAGACATAAATGTTTACATATAATTTTAGGGAGATCATAGACCTTTTAAGCCTTTATCCCAACTCTCATATTTTACAGAAGAGAAAACTGAGGCCCGGAGAAGTGATGTGATTTGTTAAAGGCTACAGACATTAGCTAATGACAGAGCTCAGACTAAAACCCAGGGCCTTCCACTACTACACTGTCCCCCTCAAAAATGTGTATGTTACAGTCCCTTTTATCCAAGAGCTTACATTTTAGTGAGGAAGTCAGACACGTTCCCAACTAGTCGTAGTAGAAGACATTACACGATACGAACCAAACCAGAAGTAGATTCTAGGTTATCGGGAAAGTCTCCATGGAGGAGGCACTTGAGATGTGGAGATAGGATGCTCCAGCCTGGGGTATTCCAGAATGAGCAAAAGCTCTGGAGTAGAAAACACTAAATTAGCCAGGCACAGTGGCATGCACCAATAGTCCCAGCTATTCAAGAGACTGAGGCAGGAGGATCACTGAGTTCATGAGTTTGAGACCAGCCTGGGAAACACAGCAAGGCCCCATCTCCAAAAAAAAAAAAAGACCAAGCTCCTCAAAGCTAAAATCTGGGTCCATGTAGATATGACCCAAAAGATATCACATATTTATAAAAGCATTTTAATGATGATAACAATACTCCTCACATATCTTCTGATGGGAGAAGGGTGAATAGCTGAAAAGAAACTTCCTACGAGTTGGTATTTTTTTACACTTTGTCCCTGAAGCTATCACTATTATGAATTGAAAACTGTGTTTCTGAGTGTATTTAGAAAGGCAGCTCAGGGAAAAAAAAAAAAGGAGGAGGAAGCTATTAAGCAGAAAGAATCCTAAGCTGGTAGCAGTAGGCCCCAAATTGAAACCTGTCTCTAAAAATGCATTAATTTTTTTATCTTCCACAAGTCGTATAACCTTTCCAACCTCTTGTTTCCTCCTTTGTAAAATGGGACTAACCATAACACCACCCTCACTGGTGGTTGTGACATGTCAAAGAAATAAAACATGTGAGGGCACATCACCCTGGCAGAGAACTGTGCGAAGGATAGAGTCACCATTATTGTGAAGAGTCACGTGGGCTGGGCTCTAGGACCCACACTCCCAGTGCTGGGAGTAGCTCAGAGCAGCAGTCAGTGTTGGTGGAAACCGAGGCAGCCACACTTATAGCCATCCACTGACCAACACCTTCCCTCCCCTAAGGCAAAGAGTCAGGTGTAAACTCTAACTTTACACACATTTACAGGCTTCATTCAAGGCTGCCTTTGAAATTTATTTAACCCTATCTGTACTGTATCTTAGGTTTGGCCAAGGGGAAGGGATCTTGGGAGAGAAGAAAAGAAAACCACACAACACTATTTCCCTGGACTATATGGACTTTATCAGTCAGGATAGAGCAGGTGATGCTGCAGTAACAAACAACCTCAACGTCTTACTGACTTATAACAGTAAATGGTATTATTTTGTAAACAATACAATATGGCGTAGAACAGAACTAGGGACTCTGTTCTGTCTCCTCACGCCAGGCCTATGCTAACAGAGCTGCCACCATCTTAAACACTGCCAGTCACTGTAATAAAGGAAAGGGGAGTTCAGGAAGATCTCGTGTCAATAATAAAACGCTCTGGCACATGTGACTTCCGTTCACAACTCATTGTTACATGGTCATACAGCTAAACCCAGCCCTAAGGAGACCAAGAAGTGCAAGCCCACCGTACATTTAGAAAGTAGAAAACTGGAAATATGATAAATAACTCCTATGACATTCCCCTGGGCCCATTGTGCTATTTCACATGCGGTGGCTTTGTATGTTGTTTCTTCTGTTTGGAATGCCATTACCTACATCCTCCTAGAGAGGACCTATTCATCTTCTAGGACGTCTCCTACTCTTGAAGCCACTCCAGAACTCTTATCACAGGGCATCACAAGGGTGAGTTTATCTGCTTGTTTCTGTACTACACTGAGGAACAAAATAAATGCCCATGAGAGGAGCTACTCCTTGCTCAAGATGCTCTGACCTGAATCCCCCACCTCACCCCCACCCCACTCTGTGAGCTGCCCTGACTATCATGGAAGGGGAAAAACAATCTTTGCCACCACACCTTTTCCCAGCGTCGTCACCATAATAGTTAACATTTAGCAAGCTAAGGGCCAGGCACGATTAAGAGTGCTACTTACACCGTCTAATTTAATCTTCACAACATTAGGAGGCTCTTGTGTTAGCGATTACGGTATTGACGACTAGAGAGTTCCAGTGATCTGCCCAAGGTCACACCTGTAGTAAGTGACAGGACAGTGCTTGGAACCAGGTTTATCGGAGGCTAAAATCCATACTGTTTAACCGCTCAATGTGCTGCCTCCACAGGTTGCAGGAATAGGCCACTGACACACTGTTGACTCAGATTATTCCACGTTCTCCAGCAGAGCCCCTCTGTCCGTAGTCCTTTCGCACACATGTGCCAAGGTTAGAGAACTAGAACGTGACAGAAGCCCCCCCACCCCGCCTGCCCCATTGTGGTTCCTTCCCGTCACAGAGCCCGAAGCACAGCCCACCATGGAAACCACCCTGCTCTAACCATGACAGAGAGGAGATTGGTATGAATAGTTCATTGAATGGAGATTATTTAGCCTGAAAAAAGAAATCTATGAGTGACTTAATAGATGTTGGTTGATGACCAGATGTTCACTAAATCCACTGAGGATAAAAGAGACAGCACTTAAAATTCAGCTTGGGGGATTTCAATTAGGCAGCAAGAAGACTTTCTTAACAGTTGGGAGTATTAAGTCGCTTTGACTAATGAGCAGTGATGGAGTCTTTCTTTAAGTTGAGGGCCCTTATTCAGGTATTTATTCCCTTATATTTTTAACCACTTATTCACTTATTAACCAGGCACTGTGGTAAGTACAGCCATCCCTTGTTATCCTCGGGGATTGGTTCCAGGACATACCCACTCCCCACTCCCAGGGTACCAAAATCCACTGATGCTCAAGTCTTTCATATTAATATAAAATGGTATAATGTTTGCAAATAACCTATGCACATCCTCCTGTACACTTTAAATCATCTCTAGATTACTTATAATACCTAATACAACATAAATGCTATGTATTTGATTATTATATTGTATTTTTTAATTTGTATTATTTTTTATTGTTGCATTGTTATTTTTGTTGGCTTTTTCCCCCAATGTTTTTGATCCACAGTTGGTTGAATCTGGGAATGCAGAACCCACAGATATGGAGGGCTGACTGTACCAGAAATATAAATATGAGCAAAATTAGTTCTCTGCCCTTGAGATTCTCTTCCTGGAACATTTTTTCATGATGTAAAATTTCTCTGAAAGATCTACAACTCATAACACTTTAATGCACACAAATGTTTCCATTTCCTGGGGAGGCCCTGAGCACCAGGCTCTGTGTATGTTGGTTGGAGGGGAGAAGCTGAAGAGAAAGGGAGGGGAAACTTGGGGGCTTAGGACTCTATTGATTTCCTATTGCTGCTGTAACAAACTGCCACAAACTTAGTGGCTTAAGACAACACATATTTATTCTCTTATGGTTCTGGAGGTCAGAAGTCTGAAGTCAGTTTCACTGGGCTAACGTCAAGGTGTCAGCAGGACTGACTCTTTCTGGAGGCTCCGAGGGGACAACCTGGTTCTTTGACATTTTCAGGTTCCAGTGCCACCTACATTCCTTGGCTTGTGGCCTCTTCCTCCAACTTCAAAGCTCATCATTCCAGTGCCTTCCTTCTGTTGTCACATCTCCTACTGTGTCTGATTCTGACAACTTCTGCTTCCCTCTCATAAGGGCTGTTGCGATTATATTGGGTCCATCAAGATAATCCAAGAAGGGTGGGTGCAGTGGCTCATGCCTGTAATCCTAGCACTCTGGGAGGCCAAGGCGGGAGGATTGCTTGAGCTCAGGAGTTCAAGATCAGCCTGAGCAAGAAGAGCAAGACTCTGTCTCTACTAAAAATAGAAAAATAGCCTGGTGTGGTGGTGCATGCCTGGATAGTCCCAGCAACTCGGAAGGCTGAGACAGGAGGATCGCTTGAGCCCAGGAGTTTGAGGTTGCTGTGAGCTACGATGGTGCCACTGTACTGGTAGCCTGGGTGACAGAGCGAGACTCTGTCTCAACAAACAAACAAACAAACATAAGATAATCCAAGAAAATAATCTCCCTATCTCAATATCCTTAGTTTAATCATATCTACAAAGTCTCTTTTGCCGTATAAAATGACATTAACAGGTTCTGGGGATTAAGACATGGACATATTTAGAGGGCCGTTATTCAGCCTTCTACAAGGACAGAAAGACTATTACAGCAACTTTCCCTATTTCACAATTGTACCCAGGATTGGCCCTGACATTGTACATCACTGAGGTCATTATAGACTATGAGAGAGTGTCTTGCCAATGTGACTCAGCTAGTAGATGCTGGCAGAGTCGCTGGATTTACCCTACAATATGGCCAATCCCGCGGGGGCGTTTAGGTCTTGGCCTGGCTAAAGGCAAGAGAATGGACAAAATATTCTTTTCATATCCATTACAGTTCTATAATGATGGCTAACATTTATGAAGACCTGAAAAGTGCCAAACAACATGCCAAGCACTTTATATGTACTGTCTGTTTAAATTAATTTTTGTTTTTAGGAGAGTGCGGCCATAGTTTTAAAAATTAACTCATACCAAAAGATTCAGATCAAACAATGATGCTACCCTCATCACTTCCTCAGTCCCTCAACTCTTAGCAATTTCTACTGGCATTTCCCTTCTATATTTTAAATAACATACTTATATTGCTATTTCTTAAGTTAGTTTTAGACAGTTTCTACTAAATTCTTTTTATTGCAGTTGAGAATTTTGCTCTTCCTACTATCTCTTCCCTGTCCTTCTAGCATAATGATATCACAATTTGGGTTTAAATCAATATTCTATGTTTATACTATTACAACCGTGTAAGTATTGTTCACCGCTGAGCCAGGTAATTTACCATAATTTTGTTTCATTTTTTTGTACATTGTTTTTTCCTAGAGTTTATAATTATCTGACCCTTTTTTGTTTGCTTGCTGTATACCAATTACAGTTGTCCCTGAGTATACTTGGGGGATTGGTTCCAGGACCCCGCATATACCCAGTCCATGTATACTCAAGACCCTGCAGTCAGCCCTGCGTAACCTGCACATACAAAAAGTTGGCCCTCCGTATATACGTCCGGTGAATACTATATTTTCGATCCGCATTTGGTTGAAAAAAACGCGTGTATAAGTGGACTCATGCAGTTCAAACCCATGTTGGTCAAGGGTCAACTGTACTCTCCCTTACCACAAATACTCCAATTGATCCATCACCTAGTAATAATTTTTAAAACATTAATATCCATGAGATAATCTATTAGTTCCTTTTTCCTTCATGGTCCTCCACCCTCCTGCCTTCCTATTCCAATTTGAATTCTACTTTTCCTGCTCCTGAGTAGAATCCTACATTGACCTCTTCAAGCTAGATACAGGCTATAGCCCCAAAACTTCATTTTTGCCATCTTCCCACACTGGATACCACAAGGCCCCATGGCAGATAAATGTCAGACCTAGGATTTGAACCCAAGTTTCTCTACATGAAAAACCCACATCCTCAACCACCATGCTATAGGACTTCTGTAAGTTTAGAATTCTGAAAAGTGATTATAAAGTTGGAGTAGGAGGTAGCTGCTACATGAAGGTAGTTATTGTTGGTGGTTGCATTGCTTTTGAAGTTTACACTTACACACACTTTCGAAACACACAACAGTGCTCAAAGTATTGGGACTTGCCCCTCACACCTGGGATAAACAGCATTCAAACAGGATTTTTTTAACCTTGCAGACATGTCTACGTGAATTTGTTGCCACTTTGGGAATCCTTCTTTCCTACTGTAAAGCTTTGTTCAGAAGCAGCATCTGGTGGCTATGGGGTTTTGTTTTGCTTTACTTTGTTTTTGTTTTTGTCTTTCTTCCTGATTTATTTTTTCTTGTTTTCCCTGAGGTCTGGGAAGTCTCCCAGTGGGCATGTAGCCTGCCCAACCACAGGGACAATGTAGCTTCCATCCGAGTCGAGGGCCCCCCTACCCAACCACCCCAGCTCCTTGCGCACGTGTGCACATAGACCACACATAGACACACACACAGATGCTCTGAGCACTCGAACCCAACTCTGTTGAAGACAGAGAAGAGAGTGGTCAGTGTCACAAGATCTGGGTCTTATCAACCTGTTTGGACTGGAATCATGAGTGTGAGGGGCAGGAGGAGTAGGTGGAAGAGAAGGGACCAATGAGCAGATTTAAAGTTTCTCCAAATATTCCTAAATGTTATTTTGCATCTTTTCTTCTTCAATAATCCCAACTCCCCCACAAACATAGACATATACCATGGAGAAGCCAAACTTACAGTCAGAATTTACCATGTACCTCGGTGAAGCACAAGTCCCCCAAAGGGTATCAATCCTTTCAGAGGCAAGCCCGACACAGTGGCACACACCTGTAGTCCCAGCTACTTGGGAGGCCAAAGTGGGAGGATCACTTGAGCCCAGGAGTTTGCATCCAGCCTGGGCAACATAGCGAGACCCCATCTCTGAAAAAGAATAAAATAAAACCAGAAGCAAGCTCCATTGATCCAATTCCACTAAAATGGTCCTGAACCATAGCCCTCTCTCCTACTTTCTCCCTTTCTCTCTTTTTCTTTTTCTTCTTCCTTCATTTTTTTCTCACTCTCCCTGGTTTTTCTCTGGTGCTCCCTCCTTTAAAAAAAGAAACACAGCCACCCTCTTGTTTATCTGTTTGTGCTCTGTGTGCAGAGCCCGGGGACCTCCCAGAATAGTTTATTATGGCTTTTCTGTTTAGCTCAACTGCAGTATAGCAGAGGTAATACAATCATGTCTCAGCTCCATATGGTCTTGGAGGCTGACAAGCAGAACAACCTCTGCTTTGTTTGTGTTTTACTTATGGTATTATGTGAGCCACGTGGGGCTGCTGTGCTAGGTTCCTCCCGCAGGACAGATCAGGGAAGGAGCCAGGCTGCATGTCATCTCTCTCTCTCACACACACACAGACACACATGCACGCACATATACGCTCTGCACAACAACTCTGGGCACAGGGGAGATGAGAGGGCAGTGATCACCCCCAGAGAACACAGGGACACACAGGGAAGGCAGTGTTGTGGGGAGGAGGGGGGTGAGAAGAGGAAAGTGAAGGATTCCTTACTGAGCTGTGCCACACGTCTTGCCATAGACACATGGGGAATCCTCATACGACTCTTTGGAATATATACTGTTGCCCTGTTTTCCCTTAGAAAATACTGAGGTCAGTAAGCTACTAGGCCTTTTTCCTAGAATTGAATCCTTGTCTGTTTGATTCCCCAAATTCATTCACGGTCTATGACAATGTTTTTGTCTACAATGGGGGGAGGAGGATTTTTAACTCTTCTCAACAAAGAGCCTGCATCCTGTAGGTAATGATTAAGGATAAATCACTTTCCCCCCAAACTTGAAACGGAGCATGGTTACATCAGGTCACAAGAGCTTAGTATCATCTTTAGCCACACTCTAAGCAGCAGGCATAGGTTTCCCTGGCCATCAGTGCAAATGTGGTACTATATCTTGAAAGCATCTTGAAAATGGTGAGATTTCAGTACAGCACATTTATTAGGTGGTGTCATCATTGCTATAGTTACAACAATGAGGTTTTACCTAAAAATGCAGAGAGGATGACGCGGTGGGGGAGGAGTTAGGAGTACATTAGACAGGCAGCAATGGAAGACCCAAGCTACAAGTAATTGTTGAGTAGCTTCAAGGTGCTTAGGTGCAAAATATGGGGGAGAAAGTACATGGTGGACAGATCCACTGACCATAGAGCTTAGGTTTTGACAACTAGAACAATTCCAATTCCACATATTCTCTTTCACAAAGGAGAACCAATGACAAGTCCTAGACATTCCAAAATGTTGACATCTAAACCCTGTGAAATCAAAGAATAGCTAACATGTGCTCCATGCTCTCCAGCTAAGTGCAATTCATTCAACATCTCATCTGTTCTGTGCGACACCCATGATGTCAATGCTTTTACGAAACTGTGACTGGCACACAGAGGTGATCCACAAATATTTGTGGAGTGGGTCATTGCTCCTGCTTTCTGGACTAGGAAACTAACCTGCTGAGAGGTTTCGTAAGATGTCCGGCGTCACGCAGCTGATGAGGTGTGAGCAAGAATGTGAGCCCAGGCAACCTATCCAGTGCCCAGCTGCCGCCTCGTCCTCCTGCCTCTCCACGAGGTTCTGGCACTTTCCCACCCCAAAACAACCCCAAATCCTTCATTAGATTATGAGATCCAATGTCTAACTTGAAATATATGACCATGTTACGGGCAAAAAGTGGCATAAGAACCTTGTGTGGTTCTGGCTGCAGAGGGGACCCTGCAAGAGTTGAAGAAGCACTAAAATTGTGCGATTCTGCTCCCAAGGAGCAGTAAATGATCCCACTGAATACTGAAAACAGTGCAGGTTGTGGGCACCACCATTTGGGGAAGCCCAAGGGTGGCTCTTGTTCAGTCTCGGCCTTGAGAAAGGATTGGTAGGGAATCTCTCTGTTATCAGAGGAAGGGCACCAGCCCAGCTCGGGAAATGTCATGGTCCCAGCCACCAGCAATGGCTATCTGCCCCTTCCTTCCTCTTCAGGCCTCAGGCCCGGACCACAAAGGGCAACCCTAGATTCACACTTGCGTCTAGGAGCAATAATCTGTTTTACCTGTGGTAGCTGTAGCAGTAGCGGTAATGGTAATAGTTAGCATGCACGGAGTGGCTCTCATGTGCTAGAGACTTGAAAATACATTGATTCATTTATTTTCTCAACCCCTTGATGAGATCGATTTTATGAACCCCGTTTTCCAAATCAGGAAACTGATGTATTAGAGGTTAAAATCAAGGTTACATAAATAGTCAGCATCCAAGTAGGAATAAATAAATGTTATGGATAGCCTTGAAGAAGAAAAGACGTTTTTCAAGAAATCGTATCATGCTTGGGGGCTTTCATGGGGGGAGAAAGCAAAAAGAGAGTTTTCTGTTCTTTCCCTTGGTAACAGTAGAAGGTTACGGGGTGGGTGACGTGTATATGAGCGTCTGCATTTGTTGTACAAGCTAATTGAACCACCTGATTCTCCTCCACCATCTGTCTCCGACATTCACTATCCTCCTCCCCACCCACCCCCAGCAGCCAGTCACTATAGCAGCCTGGAGCCCCGAACAGTTCCTAAATTCACTCAAGCCAAGAAGAGATGATCTTGTACTCTACGCACCCACGTCGGGGTGACCCTAAACAAAGACGATGCCTAGCATTCATTAATTCCGCAAATACTTACTGAATGCCTTCTGTGTACCAGGCACTTTTCTAGACATCAGAACAGACCACTGAACAAAGCAGACAAAAACTCCCTGCCTTCATGGAGACTGTGTTCTGCCAAAGAGGCTTCCAGTGCTCAGAATCATCAGTCCATTCACTTTGCTCAAAGAAAAGTCAATCCACCAAGGAAGCCAGAGACAAGGACGAAAGTCCTAAAGTGAGCTTCGCAGTCCTAAGCTCCTCAAATGGGACCTGTGGGCACATCCTTCCAGCACCTGCCCTTCCCTCATCAGCCTTTTGTTCCAACAGTGAAAAGCAAACAGGGGCAAGCTGTTCCCCTAGGTCCGACCCCACCCCAGCGGCGCCTCTGACTGGCCCCCTCTCCAGCCCACTGAGCCCTTGCTTCTTCATTGGTTCACATCATAAATGTGTAATGCCAGTCTAAGAAAAGCACCCAGCCCAGCCCGCTCTGCCTTGCATCCATAACAACCTTATCAAAGGGTTTTTTTCTGAGCACGGAGAACAGAGAGCCCTCCAGGTTTTGATTCATAGCAGGTGAAGGCTGGATGTGCTGAAAGCTGATTGAAATCAGCGAGGTCAACAAAATACAGCTGAGAGTGCACAATAATTGGGAGAGAAGCATCGCCGCCTTGTTTTTTTGTGATCCCCTGCACTTTCCAGCTCCCGCTTCTGAAGGGAAGTCTTTGTCTTACGCACTTTATTGCATTGGTGTGTGCTTTATTTTTATAAACTTGGGATTTTGCTGACCCGCAATTTCCTCTCCCTTTGTCCTGTAACCGTCTGGATATTTTGGTGGGGTTGGAGAGGATAGAGATTGAAGGGAAGAGGAGTTAGGACCCTCTGGGACACACACACACACGCACACACACATGCACGCATGCATGTGCACCCACACGCCCTTCCATTTTGTTTCAGAAGAGGAAAGTCTGCCCTCCAGCTCCACGGCCCTTTGATGCTGACAGGAACGCTGTTTTGCCAAACAGTCCTGACTAATTCAAGGGCAAGGATTGCATTCTGACCAAAGTCTGAATCCTCACGTACACACGCACTCTCTCTCTCTCTCTCTCTCTCTCTCTGTCTTGTGTGTGTGTGTGTGCGCGTCTCTCTCTCTTTCTCTCCCTTGATGGAGGTTCTACCTGGGCTCAGTTCTCGGAGGGTAGAGGGTTTGTTTGTCTGTTCAGTGCATCTGGAGGACTTAGGACAAAGCGCAGCACATCACGGGGAGTCGAAAAATATTTGTTGAATAAAAGAATGCTCAGCTGAGACGGAATGAGGCTGCCCAGCGTCTCCTGGGCCTCTGCTGTGCACAGAGGGAGGAATCTGTAGGTGAGCCCTGGCCTTCCTGGAAAGACGGAGGAGGGACTGAGATTAACCCAGGGCCTTGGAGAATGCTGGCGAGGAAGCAAGGGTGGCAAGTGGCATTCTGCAAACTCTCACAGCAGAGGGTACTTGTTAGCTGAGCTTTGTGTGCTCGAGGGTAGTGTGGTTTGCTGTCTCAACTTGGCTGCCCAGGGAATTTTATCCACCGGATTCGATCCGTAAGAAGGAACTCAGTGTCCTGCCTTCTGGGGTTAATGATTGCCATCCATCTCATTCTCTGCCCAACGAAGTTTGCTGTCTATTTTGAGTCCCTCCCTGTGAAAACAAGGCATGGTTCCTTAATCCCTGTCACACAACCGAGCTAGGGAAGTCCTCGCAACTATATCATCCAACCCTGGAGAATAGTGCCAGTGAACGGCAGAAATATATCAGATTGAAATCCTTTCCCACTGCCTTCGAAGGGAACTTGAAGGCACCTGCCGTCACCTATGGAAGAGAAGAGGAGACTTCTTCATCATAGTAGAATGTTCACCTCCCCATTTATAGATCCGGAAGAGATTGGATCAAGAAGTTCATACAAGCAGGGCACAGCAGCACAAGCCTGTAGTCCTGGCTACTCAGGAGGCTAAAGCAGGAGGATCACTTGAGCCCAGGAGTTTAAGGCCAGCCTGGACAGCATAGCGAGACCCCCATCTCTAAAAAAAATAAAAAGTTCATACAGTCAGTAACAATATTAGCCAGATTGGCAGCCAGTTCTGCCATCATCTCTCATGTGGGCCATTACAGCCTCCCAACGAGTCTCTCTCTAAGCCTACCCACCCTTCAGACTGCTTCAGGCAGCAACCCTCTTGAAAAATAAGTATGAAAACAAGAGTCGGTAAGGATGGGATGAAATTGGAGCCCTTATACATTGTTGGTAAGAGTGTAAAATAGGGCGGATGTTTTGGAAAACAACCCAGCGGTTTCTCAAAAGATTAAACATAGAGTCAGCATAGCATCCAGCAATTCTACTCTTAGGTATATAGCCAAGAGAAATGAAAACGTATGCCCACACTAAAACTTGAACATGAATGTTCATAGCCACCTTATTCATAATGGCCAAAATGTGGGGGGAAAAAATGTCCATCAACTGATGTACGGACAAACAAAATGTGCATGTCTACACAATGGAATATTATTTCGCAGTGAAAAGGAATGAAGCAGTGTTGCATGCTACAACATGAAGAAACCTTGAAAGCATTATGGTTAAGTGAAAGAAGACAGTCACAAAAGGACACATATTATATATATGCTTCCATTTATATGAAATGTCCCAAATAGGCAAAGCTGTAGAGACAGACAGTAAATTAGTGGTTATCTAAGGCTTGGGGGGGGGGGGGTTGGAGGGGAATGGGGATGTTCCTACTGCTCCAGGGTATGAGGTTTCTTTTGGGAGTGATGAAAATGTTCTGAAATTGTGATGATGGTTGAACAATTCAGGGATTATACTAAAAACCATTGGATTATATATTTTAAATAGGTACATTGTGAATATGTGAGTCATATCTCAATGAAACTGGTACCAAAAAAAAAAAAAGAAGAAAGAAATAAAAAAATTAAATCGGCTTATTCCCCCACCAAAGGACTTCTGCTGGTTTCCCGTCACTCAAAAATAAAGCCCAGGCTCCTTGGCTTGCCACAGAAATGTCCCTCGACTATTCGGCCCCACCCTATTTTTCAGCCTCCTCTTCCTCTCTTCTCGACAAGGACCCTAACGCCGAGCTTCCGAGCTTCTCCTATTCCTGAACACGCCACGCTGTTGCGGCCATGGGCTCTGGGCCTTTGCCTTGTGTTCTTGCCACCTGGAATGCCTTGTCTTTGATCTCCACCTGACAAATGCTGATTTATTCTTCCAGATCCAAGATGAACAGCACCTCTTTCCAGGCAGCCTTTCCCAGCTTCCCCAGGAATAGTTTCCTCTCACTTCTGGGCTGCCACGACATTCTGTTTATAGTCTATTCTGGTGCTTATCACATTTTATTTTAATTACCTGTCTGCATAGTACCTTCCCCACTAGCTTGGACCGTGGGCACTTCAAGGACAGAATCTATGCTTTATTTATCTTTGTACCCTTCTGTCCACCCGACTCCCACCACATGCCACTATACACAGAGAGAGACAGAGCTGCACGCCCAGCGTAGCATCCAACCCATCAAAAGCAGTTAGCAAACATGAAGAAGAGGAGGGAGGAGGGAAGGTGAGTGAAAAAGCACAGCCTCCGGCATTGCAAGAATTAGGTTTAGTCTCATCCCTCTTCATACTGGTTGAGCAACCTTGGTTAAAACTTAACTTCGGTTTTTCCCCTTACAAAAGACAATGCACGTCTGGACCATTTTTGTTAGATTGTTTTGCATACATTATCTCATTAACCCTGGACAACGCTTAGAAAGAGGTATTACTATGCACAACTCACAGATGAAGGAGCTGGAGGCTCCCTAGCATCCTAAGTCAAGCTGAGCAGAGGTTTGTCTCCTGGACCCCAAAGCCTGGGCTTTCAACCACCTCCACAATTTGCATGTTATAAACTAATAGTTGCTGTCTATTGTTTAACTTTCTTCCGACTGTGGGAGGACCCGGGAGGCAAATAGCATTAGGTTCCCCTCCAGGAACGTCTTCCTTGACTTGAACCGTTTTCAAGTTCAAAGTGCTCTGCTTTCAGTTTCCATTTACTAACCGGGGGATTTCCAGATTTTACCACTAGGCAAATGCATGCCTGAAACTTCCATCCACTCTCCTCCACCCAGCCAGGTCTCACTCATTTTTTAGGACCCAACATGAGTTCAGTTTGCTTTAAGACATCTTCTTAAACAGCTCTTTTCCTGTGTTCTTCAAAGCCTTGCATTCTGAACCACTTATTTTAACCACACACCTCTAAATTTCGCCTTCCATTCACAGATGAAATTGTCAATTTACGCCCCTATTTCCACGTCCTTCCTGCCCACTCATTTGGTGACATCCTGCGATGTAGACTCTGTGCTTACCACTCCATTAGAGCTGCACTCTCTGCCTTTACCCGCAGCCCTACCTGTGTGCCAGGTCAAATGCATTTTTCCTCCCTGGTCTTCTGCAGCATTGACAGCATCTCTCCCCCGTCACTCCTTTCCCCACCCAGGCCTGTCTGAGGCTCAGGTGTGGCCCTTGATTCTCCAGCCTTCACATCCTCTTCCTTGAAGTGTGTTGTCTCATATGTCTCAAGGTCTAGCCCTGACTTCTTTCCTTAGCTCCTGCTTAGTGTCTCCAACTGCCTGCTGGACTTTTCTAGGGGGCTGTCTCATTGTCATTCAGCATTCGATCTGTCTAGCCCCTGGGAGTGCTGCTTATATTCAAAATGATCTGTAGATATGAATATCTTGATAAACTATAAAATAATCTCTCCCATTGTTCTGCACTTTTACCCCAACCTGGTCTCTATCAGGATGTCACATGAACTTGTTTATCTCACCAAATGAATCATCTAGAGTCCCGAGAGGGGAGTGTACACACTGTGCATACACGCATACACACACACACATTGTCTGAGATATCGGGCCCTGTAATTTGTACCAGGACCCTTGCACCTATAAGTCAACAAATCATCGCTTAGTGCCTATTCTGTGCCAGGCACTGTGCTATATGCTTCTTGAGGTACGATGATGATTGCTGTGTAAAACCTATCATCAAACAGATTACATACGGCATGTCCCATCTCAAAAACAGCACAGCATAAAACCAGACTCATCTTCCTCCACAGCTGACAATCGTTTTCGTCATCCGTGTTTATAACATTGAGTTTTTTTTTTCTATTGCTTCTTCCTCTTCTCCACCCTTGCTCCTAAATCTGATCAGTCCCCGAATCCTGCTGGTTCCTTTTTCTCAGCCTTCCTTGTCCCCATTCTTCCTAACTCTTCACTTGAACACATAAATTTGGGCCCTCGTTATTTTTATGACGAGGTCTCTGCGATGAGACCTTTCCTTTGCAAGCCTTTCCACAACCTCTTCCTTTTCTGATGGACCTTTCAGACCTTCCCGATTAATCCTCCTAAAACACCAGTTCCAAGAGCTCACTTCCTTGTTCAAAACTGGCATTACCTACAGCAGCTTTAACAAAATTATAGAATCTTAAAGTGAGAAAAAACCGTAAGTCTTTTAGTCAAAACTCCTACCCATTGTCATCCTCCCTACTGCAACACTGTCTCCTCATGAATTCATCCGGCAATGAGAAACATTCCAGCCAAGCTCTCCCATCCGTTGTTGCCCTAGTTGTTAGAAAATCCTTCTCAAGTTGACTTAACTCTCCTCTTCTCCTTTCCACCCATTGGTTCAGGTCACCCATTTCTACTTCCTCCTATCTCCATCACTTCACTCTAGTTTCCTAATAACCCAGAGACTCTCTTGGTCCTCAAACTCCATTCAGCCTCCCCACCTCCAACCACCTCTTGTCCTCTCTGTCCCCATCTACTGGGCAAAGAAAGGAAAAGAGCAAGAGACTGATTGTAAAAAGGATGTGGTCTGTTTTATGCCTGGAAGGAAAGTGCACTGGCTTGCACCCTCTCTCTCTTTCTGAAGACTCTTGGTGCGTGTGTGCATGCGTGTTGTGTATTCCTTTGCGGATCAGTTCAGCCGGTTCCATTTTCCGTGTTCTAGTGTTTCGGGACGATAATTTTGCACATAAGCAAATGCAAAATTTGCTTTATGCTCAAATTGTTCACCATTACATCAATCACACTGGAGCATATCCGTATTTAATCTGAGAAAGCTCCTCCAGTCATCTACTATTGCACACACATGCACACGCGTGCACACACAGGGCCCGTTAAAAGCAATGTTTAAAAATAGACCCATAGATTAACACTAAAATAACGAAAAGGTGGTATGGGTGTTCTCGTCGCTATCTGTCACAGTTACATCTGCAACACCCCAGGCCGGTGGTTCTTCACTGGGGTCCATTACCCCCATCCTCAGGGGACGTTTGGCAATGTCTCAAGACATTTTTGGTTGCCATATTGCTACACATCCTACGGTGCTCAGACACTCCAGGACAAAGAATTGTCTGGCCCAAATTAGAGTAGGTCGAGAAACCCTGCTATAAACCTGCTCCTCTATTTTTATTCCCTCCTCCTGGCCTGCTCAGAGTTGAAATCGGGTGTGAGTGGGGCCAGCCAGAGTGCTGGGAGGCCGCCAGAGGAAACGCCTACTCCCCCCAGGGACCTGGAGGTTTGTGGTGTGCCCTCCCATCCGTGCCCTGACCTCCAGTGCCCCAGGCAAGCCCATTGAGATAATTAGGTCAAAAAAGCAGGCACTTTGCTGACTATCAGCGGCTGAGTCTGGGCTGAGTTTCCCCTGGGGGTGGAGGCAGAGTTGGGGAGGGCGTGGCGGGGGGGGGGGGGAATAGAGGCAGGAAAGGGAGGGGGAGAGGTGGGGAGAGTCCAGGCAAGTAAGTGCAAACAAGGCTGCATCATTATGCAAGTAGGGGCTGCTCACCCAGCCCGAAGAGTTCTTACCTTCTATTAGCTAATAATAAAAACATTTCTGCTTACAGCTTAGTAAAACCTTACAGTTTACAAAGTGTTCTGCATTTGTTATCTCGTTTAAGTCTCACAATCACCCAGCCACATAGGGAGGGCAATTATGATTGGTCTGCGTATGGAAGGGGAATCCGAACGTCAGGGAGAGTCAGAATCACATGTGTGAGCTCAACGCTTGGTGAGTTAAAAGAGGGAGAAAAGGAGGAAAAGAGAGAGGCAGAGAGGAAAGAGAAAAAGAAAATAAACAAGGTGGTGAACGTGAAACCGGAACAAATAGAAAGTCTTTAATCATGATAGATGCTCCATGAGGGCTTATTTATTCATTCACTGTTTGCCTTTAAGACGATGAACTCTGTTTCGGAAAGCAAAGACATTACCTTACCATCGCGCAATGGGAAGAACTCTAAACTAGAAACGCAAAGTCCTGGGCGTACCCCACTTCTTCCACTACCCACCCGGGCTGCCTGGCCTTGCTGAACTGGGCTCCTCTACAACCGGGGCGGTTGGATTCTATCATCTCTGGGGCTCCTTCGGATTCCTGAGTCTCTGATCTCCTCCCCCTTTTTCAACTTCCCTGGCTGCTGAGCCCTGAGTTTAGCCTCTGGCCATCGCCTGTAGCAAGCGGGACAAGGGCCTGAGGGTTACAACTTAGACTGGTGTTTGTTAACTGCACTTGCGACTTTCCAAAGCACTGTCACCAGCTCTGCCTTTTAATCTTCAGCACAACTGTTTGAGGAAGATAGGGCAGGGACAGCAAATCCTTCCCTTTCTGGGAAGAGAGGAACACGATAGCAGGAAGAACATCGGGCTAGGAGTCAGGAGATGTGAGTATCCTGCCCGATGGCTCTTCCCCTAGCTCTGCCTTGTTCCCCACTTAGAATACTGGGGGCTGCAGTTTGCAATTAGAATAGGTCCCCAGCCCTGCTGTCCTTCCGACTTTATCCTTATCATTCCCTGCTTCGTCATTCACACCGAGATCTCCCCCTCTGTAGAGCCATCACCGTGGCTGCCCTGTCTTGAGAGCTCTTTCCCAAATATTCACATGGCAGCTCTCTCCCATCTGAGTCTCTGATCAAATGTCGCCTCCTCAGAGTGCCTTTCCTAACCACTCAGGCAAAGTAATTATTAATACCACATCCATGTTCTCCACCCCTCACTTTCTGGCCTGTCATTCCACGTTGTTTATTCCACAGAGTTAGGAGGGACACACCCGAGGTGTTCTCCCTTGTGTAGGACCTTCCATTAGACTAACACCACTGATCTCTCCCCAGCCCTCACTCATTCCTCCGCAGGTCAGGTGTGTCTTAGCTGGTTGGCAGGTTTAGAGAAGTTGCTGGGACTACGGGCTTAGCCCCTCCCTTTTTGGGGGGGGGGCGGAATCTGCTTCAGGCTGAGAACAGGGGTGCCGGTCTGCTATGGACCAAGAAGTAGGCTTAGTGATAAAGGTTCTCTCCCTGCAGGGGGCGGCTTATGGTTCCCCTCACTGGCTGAGACTGGGTGTGCAAACCTGCCTAATGCCAGGGTCCAGCACCAAGAAGCCCACTGTTGCTGCATTCCCAAGCCATATCCTCCACCCCAGCTTTGATTAGCTGTGGCATTTGGGTCTCCACTGTCGCTCGTAAGTCTGTATCTACAGTGGTTCCGACCACGGGGAACAGGTATGTCATTTATTGGGCTCTGCAAAACCACATTTAGCTCTTCCTGAAATCACCTTATTTATTGGTTGATTCATTTGTTTACACATCTATTGCCCATCCTCCCCGCTACACACGCACACCTCCCCTTCCCTGCATCCCCTGCAGCAGCGGTCCCCAACCTTTTTGGCACCAGAGACCGGTTTCATGGAAGACAATTATTCCACGGAGCGGGGGTCAGGGGTGGGGTGCCATTGGGTGTGGGGTCAGTGGTGTGGAGCTCAGGTGGTGATATACATGCAGCCTGCTTCCTAACAGGCCATGGTCTGGTACCAGGCCGTGGCCTGAGGGGTTGAGGACGGCAGCCCTACAGAATGTAGACTCTTTGAGAAGAAACTCTATCTCTTCTGTTCATATATTCTGTGCCTAGAACAGCGTTTGATTCAAGAAGATGTCAAAAAGTATTCACCAGATGAGTAAAAGACTTCTAGATGCCTTTGCACTGCACAAGACCCCAGGACCTTTGCACAGCCCTGGGGTGGGAAGTCTCATTAAGGACTAAGACTAAATTTCCAACCTGCTCAGAAGAATGGCAAGCCATAACTGGATTCAAGCTAATTTAAAGAAATTTTGAGAGTGTTTCTTATAAACCTAAGTTGTAGATGGGACTCCTATCTATAAAATATGATTTCCCTAAGATAAGGAAACTAGGGCATTCCAAGGTTAAACCATTTCCTGAGGATTCCGCAGTCGGCAGGCAGAGAGCCCTGGCTTGCTGCTGCTTTGCTCCGTATTCTTCTTCTCCACCTGCAGAGGTGACTTGAGCGGCTGCCATTTCTTCACAGGGAGAGCCACCGCACGCTGCTTTCCCCAGTCCCTCTGTCTCCCTGGGTCTATCAGTCCCTGCCAGTTTTCAGTCCCATTCGGTTGCAGGCCCCAAGGACCTTTCACCTGCAGGCTCACATCCCCCCGGACCCTGAGTAGACGCTGACCCCAGCATGGGCACCTGACAGCTCCATCTGCATGAGGAGGCAGGATCTGAATTTTGCCGACATCAGCTCAGAATCCAGTGGGCTTGGGCCCCCTCTGTGCCCACCAAGGCCAGCAGGCCCCAGTTGTGATGGCCCAGGCAGCACAATGGGCTCCTGCTTCGGTTTCCTGCTGGAGTCTGGGGCTGGAGAATGGCCCTGAACTTTTGCCCACTTGGCCAAGGTTCCATCATCTTACACAGCTCTTGCCAGCTTCCTTGGCCCCTCCCTCAAGGACTGTACTGGTCTCTGCATCTGAGTCACTGCAGGAGGTTCTGTGGCAAAGCAGAGGAAGGAACCCTCCTGAAGCAAAGCCCTGCCTCCTAACTGAAGTCAAGATCCTCCACCGTCTATAAGGTCCAGCTTTGGCTGTCAGGCCTGGCCTGGCACCAGTCTGACTTCATCCCTCAGGCAGCAGGCTTAGGATTACTGTCCCCACCATTTCTCCAAAAGAAATCCTTCAGACCCACCCAGCGTGCCTACCTACCAGCCCCACCCTGAGCTTCCAGTCCTGCCCACAGGCCCCCCGCACCACCTCAGCATGGCCCCCCACCGTGGAGCTGCTCCCAGCAAGGCCCAAGAGCAGCCCCTCCCTCCAGGGCGGGCTGGCTGTGCTCCAGAAGGCCCCCTCTTCCCTAAGCATTCCAGTCATCTGCCTCAACTTCTCTCTCCTCCCCCAGGCCCTTCCTGTAAATTTCACATTTGAAACAAATATTGATTTTCTTACTAATGCCCCTTGCCAGGATCGTAACACATACACACACACACACACACACACAGAGCCATAGAAAACAAAAAGTGTGGACCTGCTACCACTTCTAGAAATGAATGAGGCAAGAACAGGGAAAGCACAAAGCAAAAAAAGAGATGTGGCTTCTGGGCAAAAGGCGGCAGATGCTATTATTTTCAGAGTCCCCCCACCCCCGACCCTGGATCTGAGTTAAGAGCTCAGGTAGTGTGGCGAGTGTTAACTGGGAGTGAGAGACCCAAGAGGGCTGTTTTCTTCATTTAAAAAAAAAAAAGAGTGTTCTAACTTTTCCATCTTGTTTCCTGAAACGAGAGGAAAGGCCGGGTGGGCTTGGATTCTGCGGCTGCCGGACTTGCGGCCCCGTCTCCTTCCCCGATCGCCCCTCCAACTCCCTTTTCCCTTGGCTAATAAGTAATCCTGAGAAGGTTTGTGCACTTTGCTTATTGTATTTGGCTCGGAAATACATTCTCTCTTTCACCCCCAACCTCAGGCGAATGCTTCTGATATCCATTTGTATGCCTGAACACACGGAGCCATTGGGTTTAATGTCATTTTCTGGGGAGCTGCGGGAAGGTCACTGGGCACAGCAAGAACTTGGCGTCTGGGGAGGGGAGAATCAGATGCCTGAGGTCTGGTCAGCTCCTGTCGCAGGCGCAGCCACCTTGGCCCAGCCACCACGACAGGCCTCTGGGACACCTCTCTGGTTCCACATCTCCAGTATGCGCCCCTCCCAGGGTGACGCAGGAATCCACCAAAGACCATGCTCGCATTCCAGAGAATTTGCATATAGCAAGGCAATTTATTGAGACTTTAATGGAGCAGAATAACCGACTCAGAAATTACCTATGTCTTGTTTTTCCCTGCAGTAGACTCAAGGCAAAGGCACAAAAGGCATTTCCTTCCCTCCTCCCAGTCCTCCTCCCGTCCCTTCCCCAGGCTTTTGTGTCCTTGAGGTCTAAGTTTCTTCGCTTGGTTAATAATGTTTACCTCTGTTTCATAGCACAAAGGAGAAGTTGCCAGGTGCCATTATTTTTGTTAAAACTGAGGGACAACCAAGCTATTAAATAGGATGTGACATATAGGGGAGGAGTTTGAAAAGGAAAGGGCTGGCTGAGGAGGAGGGCCTGCCTCTGACCTGGAGAGATGACTGGATCCTCAGGAAGGAAGGGAGGAGAAGGACGAGGCCCATGGTTTCCACAGAGGCAGACACCTGAGCCCCGGAGAACACATAGCCTCTGAGGAAGGAGGATCAGTTGGCTCTGGAGAGCTCCACGGGTGCCCATGAGGACTGGGCATGCTGGCCACACCCTTGGGAACCTCCCTGAAGACCTCCCAGACTGAGCATACAGGGACAGCGTCAGCTCACTCACCCCTCTGGGCCGGGGCCGGGAGCACAGGCAACTGGCCGCCACAGACTGAGGACCAGACTGAGGACCCTCACCTCCACATGCAGACACTAGCAACCTCTCAAACCAATCATCATTTAATTTAGACAAAAAAATGTGCTGGGCATGTTATGATCACGTGCTCGCCACGTCATTGTGGGGTGGTGGGCTGCTCGCCTTCAGAGAACTTGGCAGAAGATATGTCCTCTTGGGGTGGGCAGAAGTAAAATGGGCTTTCAACAGCTCCAGCAGGTTCCCAGGGGCCTCTTAAGGATGTCTGCAGCAGGAGCCACCCGGCGTTTCACCGGATCCCTTGTTAGCCTGATGGCCTCATGCAATTATTGGTCCTCTTCGTGCTCCCTGACTCTGCGTGTTCTGTTGCTTCCTCCGCTTTGCTGTGCTTTGATCTCTGGCTCGAATTTGTGTCTGTGATCCTATTACCTCCCAATTAGGGTTTGGTGTTTTCCTTGTTAGTCTCTGGCTTCATCCGACTTGCCTTTAGGGTTGAATGTATGTTTTTGGTCCTTCCTATGTTCAATTTTAGCTGCTCTTGTTTTCAGGCTTTTGGAACCAAGCTTCATGCTGAAATAAATAGCTGTATTCAATCGCTCCTGCTCTTGTGAGGCTGTCGAGCTCCAGCATCCAACTGCACTGCACTCTTCCCACCACCGCAGCCACTCTTAACAGATGCCTACAGATCGTCGACCTCTGGTTCGTAAGTCTTCTTTCCACCTAAATCTCTGCTGTCGTGCCAAATGGCTTCAGTCTCCGTGGGGATGACTCACCTAATAACTTAAACTCGCAGTCTCTTGATTTCCTTTGCTTCGACACATTTATCCTCCATTCCATTTAAGTGACCCACTTTTGTGGCAACACCCTGGATCTTGTCATCACCTAGAACTGTTGCACTGCCAAACCCTCACGGTCGCAAAGCGCACTCTCCAAACCTAACTTCTTATCTTTCCTCCTGTGGCTCCTTTAGAACTAGGCATCTCCCCTTTCCCCACCTCTAGTCTCTCAAATTCTTCCCACCTTCTCTCCACAGGTCCTTCTGGTCTGCCTTAATCTCCAGATTCAGCAACATAGATACGGATCCAATAGCAGTGTCAAACACACCGCACTCTTTGTGCTAGGAGCTGTGGAAAGCCCTTCATGCATATTAACTTTTTACATCTTTTAAATCAGTTTACAGATGAAGAAACTAAGGTTGAGTGACTTGCCCAGGGCCTCCAGCCAAGCCCAGCTGCATGATTTGTGGGCCCAGTGCAAAATAACAATTCAGGGCCGCTTGTGCAAAAAACACAGGGAAAAGTACCCTTAAAAGTACTAATATATAAAGCTATTTTAAAAGAAAATTTTATTGCTTATAAAACATAAGAGGGGTAAGTAAAGGTTTTCATAGCTCGGACATGCATTCGTATTTTGTCCTTACCAGAACAGTGGAAACGTCCCACGGAACTGTTTTTATTTCACTTCTTGATACAGAAACATTGTATCAACACCCTTACCTCTTACAACACTCTTACATCTGGACGCTCAGCCCAGCGTCCAGATGCCTTCCCTCCTCCTCACTGGTGAGTGAGGAGAGGCTGAAAGGAAGAGGAGCTACGTGTTGCTCTATTTTTCCCTTTCCTCTTATGTCACTGTTTTCAGCGTAAGTGGTTGGCTAATACAGGAACGTAACGTAAGAAGGGATATGATAGGGTTCCTTGATTGTTTGCGTTTCTTAGAATGCCATTGCCTTCTTGCCGAGTTTGAAGTAAGTTCTGGATGAAGGGAAAGCACGGCCTGGTGGGGTTGTCGGTGTCCTGCTTCCTCAGTTATAGACTTGTTGATACGAGGCACGAGCACAGAATTCCGTGGACCCATGATGCATGAGACTTCAGCAGGACCCAAAGTGAGTGCCAATGAAGCATGTCGCCGATGCTGCATCGCGATCCTGAATGCTCTATCCAAATGAGGCAGCGGGGAATGAGGGACACGCACCTGTGCCTATTTCCTCTGCTCACAGGCATGCCCTGATGACCCATCAAAATGAACAAAACACAAGTTCAAAGATAAAGTCATCAGCAATTTCAAACCAGTGTCAGCAGAGCTTTTAACCAAGCATAGGACTCTCCTAGAGCAAGATGTGGGATACCCAAGGAAGGGCCGTGGCCTTGCTCGAAGCAACTCTCTTCAACCGAGGACATTCTCGAAGAAGAGTGAGACACCCAGCAGCTGGGATGACAAATCCTGCAGTCCCGAAGGGCAGATGTGGGCAGCTCAGCCCAGCGTCCAGATGCCTTCCCTCCTCCCCACGGCAAGAGATGTCCCTCCCTCTTCCAGGACAAACCTCTCCATCGGCCCAGGGCCAGTCCTTCCCCATGTGCTCTGCATTCCTTTCCCTCCCACTGCCCTCAAATCGTGTCCAGTTATCCCCACTTTTCCTCATCTTTTCAATTTCTTCTCCAGTAATAGCTCCTTCAACTCAACCTAACAACATACTAAACTCTCCTTTTGTCAAAAACATTCCATTATTCAGCTCTGCTGCCCCCCAAAACTACCGTCCTCTTGTCTTCCTACCCACCAAGGTCCCTCAAAGAGTGGTCTCCACTCGCCATCTCCGATGCCTCACTACACGTCAGCATGCAGCCCGGCGCCATCCAGCTTCTGTGTCCTAAACTCTCCTGGAACTCCACGCGCTAAGGGCTCAGCAACCTGCTCATTTCTATGCCCAGTGACAGCCCTTCACCTTCAACTACCAGACCTCTTTGTTGCCCACAACGGTGATCACTTCATTCTTTAAGCCATCTTCTCCTTCTTTGATCTTTGTCACGGAACACTATTGGCTTTTGTTCTCCCTCCATTCCTTCTCGGGCCCCTTCCGTGATTCCCCTGCACTAGCTCCATAACGCGATTATTCTCAGTTTTTGCTTGCCGGCTCTACCTGCCCTCCCCGGTTGACTTCATCCCCCCTCATCCACATGCCGAGGACCCCCAGTTCATCTTCCACACTCATCACCTCCTAACCTGCAAATCCATTCATTTGGTGAAAGTAATCTTGATTACCCAATACTTCAGACTTTCAAATTACTTTTTAAAATTACAGAAGTAATACATGATTTCTATAGAAAATTGGGAAGTGCAGGTAAACAAAAAGAATCCAAAGGGCAAAAACCAGAGATAATCACTACTGATAACTTGATTACATCTAACCTTATGGACATTTTTTGTGCCAGTATATTGGCTATTTGGTTACAAACATCTGTCTTTTTTCACTAAAATTTGGGTCATACTTTACATATTGCTTGGTAATTCTTTTTTTGTTGTAGTCTTCCCAAATCACTAAGTATAATTGTACAACATCATTTTAATGGCTGCGCAGCATTTCATGGTATGACTATCGAAATTTTTTTAAACTTTTCTTCTAATTTTTGTACATAAGCCTTGTTGCAATATTTTATACTATCATAAACAACATGATAATGAGCATCCTTGTGGCTAAATTTCTGGGTTCATGCATACAAATTTTTTTTTTTTTGACAGGTCTCACTCTGTCACCGGGGCTAGGATGCAGTGATGTCATCATAGCTCATTGCAGCCTCCAACTCCTGGGCTCAAGCCATCCTCCTGCCTCAGCGTTCCAAGCAGCTGGGAGTACAGTTGCACGCCACCACGCCAGGCTAATTTTTCTATTTTTTTATATAGTCGGAATCTCACTCTTGCTCAGGCTGGTCTCAAACTCCTGGCCTCAAGCAATCCTCCTGCCTCAGCCTCCCAAAGTGTTAGGATGACAGGTGTGAGCCACCATGCCCAGCTGCATACAAACCTTTTTTAAATTGCTTATAAGTGTTGTCAAATTATCCCCAAAAAAGATTGCACCTACTTATATTCCCACCAGAAATGGATAAGAATACTAGTTTCCCCAAACACTTGCCAAAAATAGAAAATAGCATTGTTTTTCATTTTTTCTATTTATTTTTCTCATCATTTTAATGACATTTCATAATTTTTTATTCATTGTTTATTGTCCCTTGTATTTCTTCCTTTGAAAATTATATTTTGTTTTCTTTGCTCATTTCGTTCTATAACGATGTTCTTTTATTTATTGATTTGTAAGAACCACCTACTATTTCTAAGTGCCTAGAACTAGATTTCCCCAGAGCACTTCAAGATCAAAATTTCCGAAACCAAACTGATTATCTCCCCCATAAAAACCCATTACACTCCCATTCTCTTAGTTAACAGTATCACCGTCTCCCAAGTTAGCCAAGACAAAAACTTGAGCAATAAACACATCTTCTCCTTCTCCTCTTCCAATCCAGTTCCAAAGTCTTGCCCTCTGCAAGTCTGTCCCATCTTCTCCATTCTCCCTGTCACTGCCTTAGCCTGGTGGTAGTTGCAACCTCACATCTTGTCTCAACTCATTGTCTCTTGTTTGACCCACAGCAAAAGGCTCCTAAGGTAGCCAGCCTCCTCCCCCTCTATTTCACCCTCCATATTGACACAAAGATAATTGTTCCCCTGCGGTCCCCAACCGCTGGTCCGCAGCCTGTTAGGGACCTACCACAGAGCTCCACACCCCCCAATCCCCCTACCTGTCCCTCCCCACCACCGCCCATGGAAAAATTGTCTTCCATGAAACTTAGGAAGGGGGGAGGCACTCACATCAGGAAGTGAGTGGCAGTGAGCTAATGAAGCTCCATCTGTATTTACAGCCACTCCCCATGGCTGGCATCACCACCTGGGTTCTGTCTTCTCTCCGCTCCCATTCCCCACCCCTCTCTCCATCCGTGGAAAAATCATCTTCCATGAAACCAGTTCCTGGTGCCAAAAAGGTTGGGACCGCTATTCTAAAGGATAAGTCTGGTAATGCCAATCCCCTCCTTAAAATCCTTCAGTGGATCTCATCACTTTCAGCGTCCTGTGAGCATTCCTTAGCATCTCACATGAGGCCCTGTAAAACCTGGTTCCAAGTTACTTTCCATAGATATCTACATTATTGTAGCTTCTGCACCCACAGCCGATTCTACTGAATACTGCTCCCCCCAAATGTCATGCTCTTATACAACTTTATGACTAACCTTTTTTTTTTTTTTTTTTGCTTGGAGCTTCCTGGTCACTACTCAAGACTTACAGCACATCTTGCCCCTTGAAATGCCTAAGAAATAAGTCAAATGTAAAAGCTTTGGTTTTTCAGCTAGCTAGGAGCTGGGATAAAAAAATCAACTCCTTATGGCTGGGAAATCTGACTCAAAAAATAGCAGAAGGAGTCCTCCTCAGTACAGCATAGAAGAGACAGACTGCCTGGGTTCAAATCCCAGTTTTGCATTTATTTACCGGTTCTGTGATCCAGGGCAAATTACTTAACCCTTCTGTTTTTCAGTTTTCTCATTTTTAAGACAGTAATCATGATTATGACTCCTTATAGATTCTCGTGAATTAATATATGTGAAGCACTTAGAATAATGCCTACCATGAATAAGAGTTATTTGAATAAATGGCATATTTGGAGTAACTAATGTTGGTGCCATCTGACTGTATATTTAAGTGGTTATGTGGACCAAATGATAGAATGTATGTGCAAGCTCTTTGGAAAACTTAAAGCACTATGGAATTATCTGGCATCGCTACCCCTCTTAATTTTAAACAAGATAAGTCTCTACATTTCCAAGAAAGTATATGTCATCTCTAACTCATAATATTGCTGTAAGGATTAAAGGAGATTTTTCTTAAAAATTGTATGTACCCCATCTCATTCCAAAGTGGTTTTGAGTAGTTTAATTCAGCCCCAAAACTTACACAGAAGCAAGATGATATAGTAGTAAGAACATTTAAGATTAGATATCCTGGGGTCAAAATCTGGGTTCTCCCACTTGTTAATACAATGACTTCTCTAAGGCCAAAGATATCGGTGAAACCCTGGACATTCAGAAATGATAATTATTGTTGTTCGGTTGAAAGAAGTCCACATGGAGGCATTCTAGGCAGGAGGAATAAGGCAGACATTCAGACGAAGGAATAAAAGGGTGACTTATATTGAGTCCGTTCAGAAGAAGTGGAGGACAATAGATACACTGCTCAGGTAGCCAGTGGCTCAGCCTAGGCTCAGACAGCAGCAGATTGAATCTCAAGGCAGAAGTCATTTCAAATGCCGCTATTTAGCCCTTATTCCATTCAACCTTCTGTCGTAGTTAATTATTTCTGTGTCTGTCTCCTGCATTAAATCGTATCTTCCTCGAAGTCAGTGACCTCATCCTTGTAAACCCAATGCCTGCACAGTACTTGGCATTGGGAGTCAGGCACGGATGCCTGTGAGTGAATGTGAGCACAAATACCATCGGCCAGGTAAACTCTTAGGCACGCGTTAAGGCCCAGTTCAGGTTATCATCTGCTCTCTGGAGTGAGCGCAGTGGAGGAAACAAGAATACAGATTTCTTTAAGGCAGAAGTCAGGAGGGGCCTGGACAGAGAATCTTAATCCCAGAGAAACATTTCCAGAATGATGGGGGATTCAGAAAAACTCTGCCAGGGTGGACTCTACACGTACACCCAGTTTGCAGGCTCTGTGCTCTCTAACACACACTGGAAAGTAGTCTGGGTCTCTGAGGGGGACTGGCCCTGTGCCCAAAGCTGTCGTCAGACCCTCCTATGAGTTAAGCGTGGCTGCAACAGGCAGCTAGTATCCCGAGAGCTCAGACCATGGCGGAGCTGCAGTTACACCACGGGGCTAACTCTGCAGCCCGGGGGAGCTTGGGGACTCACTCTGTGACAGGGCGGGGGCTGGAAGGGACACAGCCACTGTCCCCCACTCCACCCCAGAGCACTCTGCATTCATTTTGCCATAAATGCACCATGATGAGAGCCACAGTCTTGAGTCCACTAGAGGTTTCATATTCCTAGAGTTTTCTAGGGATATTGAGTTTCAGTATCCGTATTTTCTTCAGTATACTCCCTTCCCTTTGTCTTCTACCAACCCTGTTCAGCCTAACAGAGACATTACCTTTAAAAATAACAAAGTACAGTGACTGAAGCTTTCAAAAGGTGTGGACATCCGGGGCGACACAGGGCTCCTTTCCCATCCAGGGCTGTCTGAGCGCCCCTCCCCTGCCTGTGGCGCTCGACCTAGGGCAGCGGAAGAACCCAGGCTGATCTGGATCTAGAATGTATTTCTAGAAGTTGCATCTGCCCAGGAGGCTGTCCAGATGTGAGACTAGGTGCAGGAATGTATGTGCAGGAAACAGTATGCAATCACAGCTGCCATCGCGTGGAGTGGGGGCCAGACCCACGCAGTCGTGTGTGTTGTTTTCCTCTCCCTTTTCTTCTTTGTTCCTTTTTTTCCCTGTAAATATTTTCTTTCCTGGGCCTGGGGAGTCAGAGGAACCCAGCAAACTGTTATTTCCTTCAGTATTGTAGCAACCTGTGCTGAGATTAGCCCCGCTGGTTTTAATCGGAGACATTTGCAATTCCTGAAGCCGTCAGGTCCTTGGAATGCCAACCCCAGATCACATCTCTACGGGGTCTGCTGGTCTCTGCCGACAGGGGCAGGGAGCAGCACCAGAGGGTGAGTGGGAGGAGGGGATCACACACGGTGGACTTTTGTCCTGGACTGTGTGTTAAAAGCAGGTACAGAGTGAAATCAAAGAGGAGATAGAAGGAGGAGGCTATACTGTATCCCAGTGTGAAGAAAACAGCCTGTGCTGAAGTTATCGCATCCCTGAATACAATGTAATTTCTTCTCAGGCAGTGCTCTGATAGCCTGACCAGCGGGAAGGGCTGGAAGCCACATGCACCAAACAGAGGGAGAAGTCACCATGAGCCCGATATCATGGTTCCAAGCCTGGTCATCCCCTCCTCCCTTTTCCCCCACCCTTGAGTCCCAGTGACCCTTTGCCTCCTTTGTCAGGACTATAACAAATCCATAAGGCACACAGGCAACCTGGGCACCTGAAGTTAAAAGAAAATTTCTGCAAGGAATTCTAAAATATCCAGGGTCCTGAGAGCACAGGAAGTATCCTGGCAAGGCTCCTGTCCTGGGTAAGCCTCTGCTTATATCTTCCCAGATGCGAGACTCCCCCTTAGTTAAGAAAGCCTAGGCCAGGCACTGTGGCTCATGCCTATAATCCGAGGACTCCAGGAGGCCAAGGCAGGAGGATCACTTGAGGCCAGGAGTTGAAGGCTGCAGTGAGCTATGATTACACCACTGCATGCTAGCCAGGATAACAGAGCAAGATTATCTCATAGAAAAAAAAAAAAAGCCTTCCCAGAAGTACTCATCCACATCCCTCTGTACTCCAGTCTAATGCCCACCGACCCCACCTAGTCCTTCCAGTTTCACCTTGAGTCCCTTCCCTACCACTCGGGTCCCAGAGGCCAGGAGCTGCCTCTCATGAGCAGGCTCTTTCCCGCTAGCACAAAAACTTTCTACCACCTTTTACAGGGCCCGGAAATCTGGAGAATCCAGGTGGGGCCAGCAATTTCTATTGTTTTGAGAAACACAGGCGAGGCCAAGTCAGGTAATCCAGGCATGAGCAAGGTGTCATTTTGTTTATCTAGGTCATTGTGTCCAAACAGCCCTGGCCAGCCCTGCTCTTCCTTCCCTGCCAAGTCGTGAGGGAGAAAACATTCCCTTGGCTGTGTCTCCAGGTTTCTTGGGGTGGACACAAAGGAAGGACTTGGCTGACCTCCCCCAACCCCCAGAGGCCTGGGATTTAGAAGAAACATCCACCTTAGGCCTATGACGCCTCATGCACTTCAGCGGGAAGAGGAGTGTGGAGCTCTTCACGGATAAAGGAAGGGAGCGATGTCCATTATTCCTTGTCTCCTGCCCCCCGAAAGCTCTCAGTGGGGGAAATGGCTCCAATGTGGGGTGAAGGACTGAGGGCCTGAGCTGACAAGGGACTATGAATTGGCTGTGGGCAGCCCACAATTTTTCTTAATTAGCCATGGCATCTTGCCCATCATCAAAATAAATAACAGGTGTCCCCTAAGGACACCACATGAGAGGCGCCATTTATTGCCGTTCTGAGAGGAAACTGACAACATGATGGGTGACATAGCAGAAATAATGAAGAAAAATGGTAGCGGGCAAGGAAAGGCCCCGTTAGAGGAGCCTTGTGATCAGTCCCCAAAGGGAAGCCCCCTGCCCAACACCCCCCGCCAAGAGAGCAGTATGTCCCTGGTGGCCCTGTTCTCCCATTAGTGCTAGGCAGGTACCACGCAGAAGCATTTCAGGGTCACTGGCAATTCCTACTGTCTTATCGCGGGTCACTGCAAATGTATGTCAGAGCCCCTGAAATGCCACTTTGAGAGTTTTATTATTTTAGATATTTCAATTTCAGGCAACTCTAATTTGTCTGTGTGGATTATCTCTACCAAATGTTAGATTACAGGCCACTGATCTGGCACCTGACATCCTTCTTGTCATTCTCCTTGTCTAAAAGTGGTTGCTAGATCCAGTCTAAAGGTGAAGAGGGGTTCCTCTCCTGTCGAAGGCTTGTCTTACCAATTGTGCAGAGTTCCAAGCCTGCTGCTTCATCAGGAATTTCTCTCCATCGGTAATCCCCTCTAACCTCCATATTTAACTCTCACTGTCTACTTCCCATGAAGAATCACATATACTCAAATCTCTTCCATTAAAAGAAAAATGATCAAACAGACTGTGATAGTTAATTTTGTGTCAACTTGACTGGGTTAAGGGGTGCCCAGATAGCTGGTAAAACTTTATTCTGGGTGTGTCAGTGAGGGTGTTTCCAGAAGAAATTAGTATTTGAATCAATTAGTAGACTGAGGAAAGAAGATCTGCCCTCACCAATGTGGGCAAGCATCATCCAATCCACTGAGGATCCAGATAGAATAATGTGTGGAGGAAGAGTAAATTCTTTCTCTTCTTCTTCAGCTGGAACATCTATCTTCTCCTGCCCTTGAATATTGGAGCTCCTGACTTTTAGGTCTTCAGATCCAGACTAAATTACACCACCAGCTTTCCTGGTTCTCTAGCTCATAGACAGCATATCATGGGACTTCTTGGCCTCCATAATTGTGTGAGCCAATTCCCTTAATAAATCTCTTCTTATCTATGTATCTATGTATGTATATATGTATCTATCTGTCTATTTATCCCTTGGTTCTGCTTCTCTGGAGAACCTTGATTGATACACCAACCCTCCCTGCAGTCTACATTCTCTTTAGCTACCATCCTTACACACCATTTCTCTTCCCAGCCAGCTTTTCCAAAGTCTCCTGACCGTCTTACCTCTCATTGACTCCACAGCCTATGCCAGTTTGGCTTTTGCCCCAAGACCACTAAAACTACTCTTCTCAAAGTCTCCAGTAATGTTCTATGACTAAAGCCAATGGACACTTTTCAGCTCTTACCTTACTTACTAATCATTCTTATTTCTTGAAATTCTTTTCTCCCTTGGCTTTGGTAAGGCCACTCTTCTCAGGTTCTCTTTCTACTTCTCCAGCCATGTCTTCTCAGACTCTATGGCAGCTCCTTTTCCACCACCTATTGAATAAATGTTGGGGATCTTTCAGGCTCAAAACTTGGCTCCCACTTCTTGTTCTGCATGATCCTTGAATCTAGGCAGGCTCATGGATTCAACTACCTTACATAGCTTGATGATTCCCAGTTTTGAGTCTGTAACCTAGATCTCTCCCTTGAGTGCTATCATTGCATATCTAATCATTTACTGGAAACCTTGCTGGGTGTATTCTGTAAGCACCTCACTTTCAACACACCCAAAACTGAATTCCCCTTTGTCTCTCACACTCATGTGCATTCACACACATGCACACTTAGCCAAGCCTCCTGCTCAGGGATGGCACCATAACCAACCCCTATGAGAGACAGTGGAGATAGCTACACAACTTTCACACTGCTTGGTGTAGTCTTCAGTGCTCTGGAAACAACTGGCCAAATCTTACTGGCTAGGACCATGGGGTGGGCCAAAAGAATTTGGTATGTATATGCCTGCCCACACAGAATTGGGCAAAGGCAAACATAGGTCTGAGAAGTTCCAAAGATGAGATCAGGTGAGGCCAAAGGGGAGGGATACAGCATCGATGATCTATCCATATACAACAGGACTCTTGCAGTAGGCAGAGGGATACAGAGATGGACCCAACCTTAGGAAGGAACACAAATAAGAAGCAGACAAGCTTCCAGAGGCCCTATCATTGATGAGTTTCAGGGCAGCACTCTCAGCTACAAGGGGCTTGATCATACCAGACAGGGAGCCTAGAAAATTATAGAGTGGGAGAAAATTACAGAGTGACGCATCAGAGCAGAAGTCTCGGTCTAAGGACTAAATAATAGTAGAAGCACAGGAAATGCTCTAAGAGGCTTCTTGGGTACCCAGGGCTCAACCAACCATACAATATTCTGGGTCCCAGAGAACATAACTTAGTTACAGTCCTTACCAGATGGTTGGCCTGAAGTCCCTGACTCATTCAAGACTTCCTTTGAAACTAGGGTGGGCCTGAGCCTCCATCCAGTTCAGACTCATCTGCAGATCCCTTTGGAAGAAGGAGGGATGGGAAAAAACAAAGGCAGGATAACAAGTCAAGGAGGCTGATGGCCTGTGTCCTACACAATGGTTGATTTGTATGTATTTTGCACTGAGGCATCTGGGGGTCAGTGCTCTGTGGTGAGCTGGCCTTTTCTCTTTCTGGGTCTGGTTTGGTTTGGTGCTGCATGTTTGGGGAATGAGTAGACAAGGGTGGCTGAGGGCACTTTCTATGGAGCAGCAACAGTATGGTGTTGTCCTACTAGAAGTTTTGTCCTTGGACTCATTGATGGGCCAGAAGTGGCTTTCTAGTGCTTCAATTGAGTCCATTGAATACAACTGCAGGAAAAAATAGCCATGGTGATGTAATAAATGCAAGCCAAATGCCTGCTAAGTATAGACACAGTGTGAACCTTTATTTGCTGGCTGAGGATGTCTTTTGTATGGGAATGAGGCTGTACTCCAGCCGTCAAGTTTTCCTTCTTGGATGGAAGCAGGAGGGGACTCTGGAGAGGCTAAGATGGGGCAGAAGAGAAATGGGGAAGAGAAAAGTAGTCATACTTTACATTTACTACCATAGTCAGAGGAACGAAGATACTCGACATGGACTGAGCCCTTATTATGAACCAGGTGTCGTGTGAAATGCTCTGCATCATTAATTATATTATTTAAACCCATCAACCTTATGAGCAAGACACCATTATTTCCATATTACAGACAAGGGAAGTTGAGGCTTGCAAATGGCAGGTAATTCATCTGGGATCACTCAGCTGCAACTTGAAGAGCTGAGAGTCTAACCCATGACATCTGAGCCTAGAGCCCAGGCAGGGAAACTTTCCTCCTGCTGCTCGTCTAGTCAGAGGAAAGGTGGTGGCAAACAGAAGTGAGGATGATCAGCTCCCCTGCAGGAGTTCAAGGATGGCTTCAAAGAGAATATAAGTTGAATCTTGATAAATCAAAAGAAGTTGACAAGATGGAGGAAGAGAGGATAGTTCAGGTAAAGAGAGAATCATGAACGAAGTCAAAGTCTATTTGGAGAACAAGTAAATACGTATACCCCACAAAGATACACACCCACACACAGCCACACACATACACATGCTCACTTGTGCATGCACACACTTGTGTACATATTCTCACACATTCTTACCAACATGTATACTCACTCTCACACACACTCTTACACACCACAGCCAGACCCATGCACATGTACACACATATGCACACACTCACAAGATTAGCACACGTACTTTACCTGGTTTGTGAGACATCTGCCTGGGGGGCCCATCCGTTCCCAGTTAATCCTCTCTCCTTTCCAGTTTTCAACTTCAGTGGCCCAGTGATAGCAACAGCTCCCCTTCATTGAGCGCCTCTGTGCTTCAGGAACTGTACATTGATGCACTCCCCCTAATGCTCACAAGAAACCAATGAAGCAGGTACTGTGATTCCATTTCACAGATGTGTTTACAGGGCCTCCGACAGGCTCAGGATCTCCCCAGAGGCCACATAGTTCACCAGTACCTTTAAACCTAACCCTGTCTGTTTCTAGATAGAGTCTGAGCTCTTTAAGCCACCAAGATGCTTCTCAAAATATACATGCCCCTAGAGCAGACTTTGTCCTAGAAAAGAGTGGTAAAGCCTGTGTGTCCTGGAAAGCACAGGACTATGGCTGGAACCCAGTGATGGATCCACCAACACAGCCCTTTCTCCCTTCAAGCCACAGTGCCTGCCAATGATTGCCAAGACGTGGAAGAGTCACATATACTCATATCACCGTGGTGACAACTGCCATGGTCACAGAAATTTGCAGTTGGAACTGATCTAAAAGGATGAGAAAATTGAGGTGTTGGACAAGGGTTAATAGACTGGTACCCAGAGACTCAGAGAGAATCTGTGCCCGGCCCGCTTCCAGGCCCATATCCTTCCCTCTGACCATGTTGCCTGCAAGCTCCTACAGTGCTGCTTCAAAATCTTCACCACAAGTATCTTTTATTAGTTAATTTGCATGAGCAAATATGCAGGGTTCGATAATTTGCACGTACAAACTTGTTTTGTTTCTCCGCACACACTCTAGTTGCCAGGAATGCACCAAGCTGAGCGAGGGCATGGTGGGATCCTACCTTAACAGATGGCCTACTTGTAGCCCAGAGAGATTAGCTGAAGCAAGAAGCTTAGAATAACATCTTGAAGACCAGATTCAAGATCCCTTTTGTCCCAGATCTAGCCCTGCCAGGTTGGTGTAATTCTTTCTCGGTGTTATTTCCTCAAAAGATGGCTCTTCCTTCTTCCCCGACTTTCTGGGTCTTACACCTCAGATCTGTATGCTTCATGAGTGGCTATTTTCTTCCTTACTGTATCCATTTCTTGATTTTCCCACTCTGTACTGAGCTGATTTATAGGCCAGAGTTGTCCCCTGGGCTGGGCAGAAAAATAGCAAGGAGACAGATTAATGATCCCCTCAGCATTGCTCAGGAAAATGCCAGCACAGGCGCGAGACCGTGGTGCCACAGAAGCTGGGGAAGCCCGCATCCGTCTCCTGTGTGCGACCGTGTTGGGCACGAGCACACTCATCCTGTGCCAGCCTGGTTTTGGGGGAACAGAGAAAAGATTTGGGAAGGTCCCAACCATCTACTTCAACCACTACTTTCCTTTTATTAAGGTAGAATGGAGAGCCTGGGAGAGCAGAAAGGTGAGGGCAGAAAGAGGGGTTAGTACAAAGGGATTCCCTAGACCATTTGTACCCCAAGATAGCATGGATTAACGTTTCCAGATAAAAAATCCTTTTCTCCACTGCTCCCCCATTGGAAGTACAACACACTATTAATCCTTATCCACAGCCATATGCATCTTCACACACACACACACACACACACACACACACTTTCATATTTTGCTACACACATACATACACGCAAAGCCATGTGCTCCCGGCCTTGGACCCTCCCCAACTTTAGCACAGGGCCACCTGTGTTAGCAGGTACTGTGGTTTGGAAAAGAAGAAAGAGATTGAAACCTTTGAGGCTCTGGGTCCCCAGCACGCGGTCCCAACTCCCTCTAAAGCCCTGGTGAGCTAGGATGGCTCCCCTCCTTCCTCCTTTTCTAATTATGACAGGCCCCAGGGGGCCAGAGCAAAGAGAGGGGAAGGCTGAGTGAGGACTGCAAGTGGGAAAGGAGGGCAGAGGAGGGAGGGAGGGAGAAAAGAAGGGAAGGAGCTGAAACAGACATTTCGTTCTGGGGAGAAACGAGTACGTGGCCAGACATGTGGCCAGGCCACATACAGAGTGGTCACACCTCACCTTCCCTGCTTCCTGGGGAAGGCGAGCCCGTGAGAATTCCATGGCCAGTGCTCGCTGTAGGACCAGTGCAATGGAAAAGGAAAGACCCCTTAGGTCTGAGAGTCAATGGCAGGCTGACGTGTCTCTGCATTATAATCAGGCTTAATGTCACTTATTCTGCTGGTCCCTCTGTGAAGCCAGGATTTACTAGGAGCTGTTGCCATTACTTTACGTGAAGGGGAGGCTGAGTTGTTAGAACCACCTGACTGAGGCCACAGCACACAAGTCTCCTTGCCCCTAGCCCAGTGCACATTGTACTGCTCTGCCATCTTGAAGAAGGACCATATCCCTCCTTTTATTCTTGGGATCAGGGTACATTAATAATAACCTCTTACAAGTGAACAGAGATGTACAAAATAGTCCCTCACCAGTTACAAAACTAATTCACAGTCACTTGATCTAACTCAACACATCTTTGTTGAGGGTCCCAACACGTGCCAGGCACGATGCCGAGTGCTGGGGAGGAAAGGATGGATAAACCCAATTCTGGCCTCGTGGAGCCCATGGTCAAGTAGAGGAGGCTAAACGGAAGGTGGCAAAGCCTTGCTAGTTCATGCATGATCCTGAGAACCCTGTTAGGAACAGAATGATGGGAAGGAGGACACCCTCTGCTCACTGGTCAGCTAAAAAGAGAAGGATAATTCCAGTGCGAGGATGTCTCCGTGACATCTCCTTCTGCCTCTCTCAGCAGCTCTCGGTTAATCCAGTTCCCCAGGCCTCTTCTCCTCCCCAAGACTCAGAATTAAGTTAAAATGTCAGGTTCTCTCCAGACGATAGAATTTCTTCCCTTCCCAGATCTGTTTTGTTGTGGTCATGAAGATTGCTTGGCCAAAGATTCAGAAATAGCAACTATTCCAATTATGTAAAATGTGATTAAAGGAAGTGTCATGGCCCTTCACATGCGCCTTTCACTTAATTCTTGCCTTGCAACCCTGGCTTGGGCTGACAAGCATAATAGATCTACTTGATACATCTTGTGCTAAAATAAAATGTCTAGTCAAAAGTGCTTAGAATCCCTCTAGGCTGGATTTGGCTAATGATGTCATTACTCCACAGGGCCTGGCGTTATTTTTAGGATGGCCATTTCCTCCCACATTAAGGCTCATTAAAGTTTTTTTTCTGTAGTACTCTACCCATACAATAGAGGTCACACACAGAGAGATGAGGTCTGGTCTGGGCCTGGGGCAGCTCACTTACCCTTTCTGGACAGTTGAGTTCCAAGTAAGGCCATTCGAAGCTGAAGGAATCTTTTCTTGAATGGTGGGAGATCAGACCAAGGTCAAAGTCTGTCTGGGCTAGGATTGTGTCAATACAGCTGGCTTGCCAATATTGTAATGACCAGGTTTAGGACATCCACTGCCTAGTGACCTCTTGTCCCTTCATTCCTCTCAACCATTAGCCAGTTTAGGACACTTCCAGACCACCTCAAACCACAGAGCTAAAATAGCCTTGGAAATATTCTCTCATCCACAAGACAAATGCTCTGGACTCCAGGGTGAGGCAACCTCCACTATGCAGGGAAAAACATTAATCTATTTTTATCAGCATAAGTTTTGTAATCAGATGGATGCAGGTTCAAATTCTAAGGTTGCCATTCACTGGCCGTGTGACCTGGAGCAAGTTTCTTAATATCTCTAAGCTTTATTTAGCTCATCACTAAAAGGAAAACAATAATACCAACCTCACAAGACTGTTACAGAACAAGCAAGAAAATGTATACAGAGCACTTAGAGATCCTGACACAGGGAAAACACTTATTAAATGCAACTGTTGTGACTATTTATTATCATCTCTATTATTACTATTAATATAAATCAACAAAGTGCAATTTTGAGATCCAAAAGGCTCTGAACATTGAAAAATTTTTTTCCTAACTCATCTGGCAGCAAAACCTGACCTGACCTGAATTTCTTTGTAGACTTCATTTATCTTACTTTATATGAATATTTGCTACATAAATCTGAATGTTTTTTGCTTATGAATTGCTGCCCCAGACTCTGCTGGAGGTATTACATAATATAGTAACTACACGATATTGCTTTTCTTAAACCTGAAAAATTCTGAATTCTGGAACACATCTGGCCCCCAGGGGGTTTGATAAGGGATTGTGGTCAGTATCCCCCTTCAAGCCAGAGGAATCTTACTCTGCAGGGCCCAAGCCACTATTCCTTCCTACCTGGGAAAATATAAGAAGTGTTCATTGCCTGCTTGCTGCAATGCAGTCCCCCATCTCCAACACAAATCATATGACACCTCCCCAGGCAGGAAAAGTAGTTTATGTTGCCATTCAGAGACCAGATCTCTTACTAAGCCCTGATCATTGATTCTTGGCAAATCTGAACAGAAAGAGCAATAAAAGCAACCTAGAGTCATATTCTCTCTGAAGATATTATATTATTCTCCCAAGTAAGGAACTCTTCTATTTGCTGAGCACCTATTATGTGCCATGTTCTTTCCATACATCCTAAACCTCTCAACAGTAATGAAGAAGGTATTATTATCTCCACTTCATAGATTTGTAAATGGGGACACAGAGATGACGGGAACGCAGAGGAATTCAATCTGACTTCAAAACCACTGCTTTTTCCTCTATAGCATTGCTTTCTGACTCTCATAAAACCATAGAAAAGGAACAAAAAGAGAAAGTTTATTTAAATTTATTTTAGTCCTACTGCCTATTATATATTTTAAGTGCATAGTATTGTTTAAGACCCAAGCACTTCATAGGGATCCATTTGCAAGTCTGGGAAACAGTAACTTCACTGGGTGCCAAATATTTTCTAAGTGCTAATGTTCTCAGAACTATTGACCTGTGTTATCAAGCCCCACCTTCCTTCAATCCTTCCTCAGTCTCTTGCAACTTGACTTGTGGGAGGCATTTTAGGCCTGTGGTGGTGGTGATGGTGGAGGCGGTTGTGTTTCGGGGGGTATGTTTTGTAGCTGTGTGCCTGGTTGGATCCGATGAGATCATTTGAGCATGAAGGCCAAGAAGGGAGATCTGGTAACCTTGGCCCTGGACCCACTGGTGAGCATTCAGAGTTACGCTCTTCCAGCACACAGTGTGCTAAGCCAGGCACAAGGCTCTAGCCATGACAACTCACCTTCCCTGGAGCCAAAAGTAAAAATCAAAGGCAGCAAAAAAGATTAAGAAGCAAGCGTCCAAAAGCAGAGAAAGCAACTCACTTTCCCTCGCGACATCCAATGAGATAAAGACCGTGAAGTAAAGGTGTCGTGCAGCCCTCAGATTAATCTACACTATGCAGAAGTGGTCAGAGTCCTCCTTTCCCCCATAATAGGATACCCTGGAAGCCTCACAATGAATGCTTCAGTCAACAAGATAGCAAGAACTCGGCCTGGCTGGCAGTGCATTGTTTATTGGCTACCTAGGGCTTTGGATTATGAAAAGATGTCTGAAAGAGACTTTGTTATCTCATTGTACTCCTGCAAGTCACCACTCAGTTCTGTGAGCAGCACCGCTTCTCTTGGAATTCCTGACTTTTGATTTGAGGATGTGATTGTTCCTTAGACTGACAATAGGAGGCTTGAAACCCAAGGGTAACCTCCAGGCCTATGGTCGCCTGCAAAATGGAGGTACAGCTGGGGCTTCTGACAGGCCCCGGTGAATTCCAGGCAGCCTGCCAGGTGGCATGGCTGTCAGTGATCCATGAGGTCGCCAAGGTATGAATCAACGTTGGCGGCACCCATGCTCGCATCCATAATATAGATGGTTCATGTAGCATGTCACAGGCCAATGAGAAAGTGACTTGTCTTGGAGGTTTTTTTCTTTTTTTTTAATCCCAGTAGCAGAGAAAGCAATCATCCAAGAAATGGAGAGTGTGAAACAGAGAGCCCTATCCAGGTGGAATGCTCCTGTGGCTCTGAAATGTGGCCATGGAAGCGGCTTAAATTCCGGACACTGTGCCCTAAATTATAGAGAAACTCTGAACTCCTTCTTTTTGGCCATAGATATCTAAAGCCATTCCTCTGCTCTGCTTTCTCCATAACTACTCACAGAAAAACTAAAGATCAGAGCTAGAGGAGACCTTAGAGATTATCTTGTCTAATACCTACTTCTATAGATGGGGAAACTGAGGACTGAAGCGAGGGTGTGAATTTTCCAAGGTTGCAGCTCGCACCTTAAGAAAACAAGAGGTAAGTCATCTCTCCTGATTCCCAGGAGAGCATTTTTCTTACCACGCCTCACTCAGAAACAAAGGTCTCCTAATTTTCTAATCCTGCAAAAGAAACATGTATGCAAGAGAATGTTGTAATTTAAAACGAAAATCAGCTATAGAATGTTGGTGACAATAGCTGATGACTATGGACTTGGACATACAGAGAGCCTGACACTAACTAAATCGAGTGCTGTGGGGTGAATGAGTATGATGATAATAGACAAGTCTACATAATATATTTTTCATGAGCAAATAAGAGGATATGAAATATATATTATGGATGATGGTGTTAACATCGCGTTTATTTACTCTGCAGCAATCTGATTCTCTTAGCATTATAGTTTCCCTGTGAAGTTGTTATGATTTACTGAACCTTGAAGTTGGCTCCAAACTTCCACAAATGCAATGGAGGTTCTGTCCCCACTCATGTTGTCACAGCCCACACCCCCAACACACACACCCCCATTGAAAGATGGCTTCCAAAGACAGGTTTCTATTTTAACAAACTGGTGACGCAATACAGAATTGCCCTCATCGTGTGCTGTCATCTGGTTCCTCGCTGGCTGCCATTGTGCTGTGGACTTTCCCTCCCTCCCTGCCAGAGCTGCATTCACGTGTTCACGTCACTCCACGTTTTTAGAGCCCTATGTACAACACAGCTCAGTGCCGAAGAGCAGAGAAGAATTGCTCAGAGTTCCCAAACACCCCTCAACTCGGGCAATCGGGAGCCAGCCCCCATTCTCACAGCGAGGCCCTGCCTGTCTCCCAGAGGTCTCCGGCAGTGGTGGTGGCAGCTGCCCCCAGGACATCCCTCTCCCTGTCTGGCACTGAGGAAGGCAAAGTTAGACTGACAACAACGCTAACAAAGATTAATTCCCGTGTCTGATGAGAGTTAATTTCTCTGATTAGAGGACTCTCAAAAGTGTGCAGTGACTAAATCTTGACTGGAAATATTCAAATGGCAGAACGGCCGGGCAAAGAGCCCCGTTCACATACCAGCGGCTTACAGAGGACCTCCGTGGGACCAGGCACAGTATGAGTCAGGCAGACACGTGGGACAAACACACAAAGACAAGGGCCGGCGGCTGTGGTCAGCTAGGTATTTACGTATTTATCTATCTCATTCCATTTATTTTTTTATTATTTATTTTCCTTTACAGAGCTTCTTGGACAGTCTTGTCTAAAACTGCATGCATTCAGAAAGATGAGATGAGAGGTGGGAGGGCCCACCCGCCTGGGGGTCTGATGGAAACTGACGGCTGCCAAAGCTGGTCTGTCCACCCATCCTGCAGAAACTTGCTTTGGAGGAAGAAGCCAATGGAAAATTGGGGCGATCCACCTTTAGACTGCTGCCTGACAAAGGGCGTGTGCACACCGGTAGGGCAAGTAGGAAAGACCGCCTGTTAGAAATGGTGGACATTCAGAATGGCAGCCTGGCTCTGCTCTGTGGGCAGAGGGAACACAGGAGGTGGTTGCAGAGGAAAAGTGTGAGCTGGGAAGGCAGGCTGGCTCGGATTTCAATTCTGCCTCCACCGGCTACATCTTCGCGAATCTGGACAAGGCACGTAACTTATGAGAGGCTCCATTACCTCACCTAGAAAGTGATGATCATTCCTGTCTACGCTGGTTTCTCGGCATAGAGAACTTGGAAAAGAGCACCACAAGAGGCCCTCCCTGCCCCATGCCATTCCCTGCCTTTGGGACACAGCGAGAGAAAGTGCCTCTGCCTTCTCTCTGGGGAGACATAGGAGGCTACGGAGTCTCCTACTGGTAGAAAATTGAGCAGGTGGGGGGCCCGAGGGAGGGGCTACTTTTCCTTTCCTCTTACACCCTCCGGTCCCGCCCCTTCCCTTCCCAGCCGGCTCTTCGCCCTACCTGCCATTCAGCCATCTCAAAAACGTACATTAAGCGCTCACCAAGGGCCGGGAGCTGTCCGCAGTGTGGAGCTCCGGCTCCTTTTAGCAGACGACCCCCTTTCGAACATGTTTATCGATTCCATAAACATTTACTGGGACTCTATTTTCTGCCAGGCACCATGCTAGGCCCCAAGGGGAGGGAGACGAGCTCTCTCCCCTAAGGCGCTCACAGTCAGTCTGTCTATGGGAAAAAAGCTGGCTCTGGTCAGAGGCAGTTTGTTCCTTCGGGTTCGGGATACAGCGCCCAGCGCTCCCCTCCTGCACTGGGCTGGTCCAGATGTAAAGCTGCAGTCAGCACAGTGCTAATGGGGCTTTGAAAGTCTCTGCTTTATTAGGGCAGCCAGGAAAGCCGATTTCAGCTGCAAATGCCTTCATTGCCTCCCCAGCAGAAATGGCTAATACCTGCTTTCTGGGACGTGCTCATCAAAAGGAGACTCTCAAAGCCCCATTAGCAGTGTGCTGACGCTGGCTGTACATCCGAAAGGGCAAAGTCCAGCCGAGTTAAAGGAGCCCAGCCTATTTGTCAACACTAGAATGAGTCAGAGCTGCCCCTACCTTCCCAGCCCACCTCCCCCCTCACTTCCTCCCTGTTTCCTGGCCCCCCCACGGGACAGGCAAGGAATTACAATTTCTCAGCAGGGGGCTCTGCAGTCCCGCAGCTCACACACCGCCCCCTCCTTCCTCTGGCTGCCATCTCCTCTCCCCGCCACTCTCAATATCTCCTACAACCCTGCGGAAGCCTAAACACCAAGCACAGAACTGTATGCCAGGGCATGCCCGCTCGGCCATCGCCTGGACCCCGCCTGGAGAAGCCTGGGCTCCGTGTCACAAGTGATTTCAGTGGCCACCCAAGCTCCTAGACTCTTGAAGTTGGAAAGAGCCTTATGGGTCAACTACCACCTACCACCCAACAGATGAATTGTCCCTCAGCACCACCAACATACGGTCAGTTGGTTTCCCGGGAGTGAAGATGGCTATTACCAGAGAGCCGTGGGAGGCAGATCAACCTGAGGGTCCACTCGGCACACAAGCTGTGGGACCCTGTTAGTGCACATCAGGCTAAAAGAAGGAGCTGCCATCGCTGTGTGGTGATGCTGTGAACATCAGGATTATCTCTCCTGACATTTTCACCAGCCAGCTTCCCCTCTTCCCAAACCTAATGCGACCTCATTCCAACTCCTGCAATGACCCAGTCTCACGTTAAAAAGATGCCCAGTACCAAGAAATACTGGCCTCAGCCTCTCCCTGGGGTCCCCCAAGAAGAAGGGACTGGACAGGAAATAAGATTCTCTCAACTTTGTTTATCGTCTCATCATTCAATCAACAAGCAGCAGGGGAAAGTGAACCACCACGTGAAAAACAGGAATTAATACTAGGAGAATGTACTTTGTTTTGTGTGGGATGAATTGTTTGAGATTAGAGGAAAATGCGCTGTCTTTGATTCTGACTGATGCCATTTGCTTCTGTGACCGTGCTTGCTTTAGTTGTTTGTTAAGTATAGCAAATCAGAATGAAAAGAAAAACAGGAATAAGAGCAGGAGTAACTCCGTGACAGGCTGAACTTCCCGGAGTAGGCCTGAGTTTCGGTTTCCTCGAAATAACGCCGCCCTCCCCCGGAATGACACTGACCACAACCGGCGCCGGCGCGGAAATCGAACTGACCAATCAGGAGCTAACACAATCAGCCACTTTTAAAGGAACCAATGAACTGAGGGGAGGGGGGATGGTGTGCCCAGCGTGTCGTGTGGAACCTGCGTTTTGTGTGCACAAAAAGGTATAAAAGCTTAACTTTCACCCCAAGGCGGGGTCCTGGTCCTGGTACATAGGAGAGGCCACTGCGTTGGTGCTCTCGGACTGGGACCCTAGTTCGAGCTAGCCAATAAACTCCTTTGCCATTTGCAGCCTCAGTGACTCTGCGTCTCTGTTCCTGGGGCTGAGAGGAAACGGATCTAACACAAGGAACAGGAGTCTTTGGAGAGTCTAGCAACAAAAATAATATCTCCACCACACTGAGAAAGTCCTGCCATGCTGCAGGCATGTGCTAGCCCCTGGGTATACGTGGCTGAATGACAGACTAGGCCCCTTAGCCAGGCATGGTGTTTCACACCTGAAGTCCCAGTTACTCAGGAGGCTGAGGCAGGAGGATCACTTGCTTCTGCCACTCCCAACCCCTGGGCCACGGACTGCTACAGGTCTGTGGCCTGACTGGTCCGTGGCCTGTTAGGGACTGGGCTGCAGAGCTCCTCCTCCCCACCTCCCCCATGCTTCCTTTCCCCACCCGTGGAAAAACCGTCTTCCGTGAAACTGGTCCCTGGTCCCAAAAAGTTTGGGGGCCACTAACCTACTTGAGTCCAGGAGTTCAAGCCTGCAGTGAGCTATGAGTGTGTCACTGCATTCCAGCCTGGGCTACAATATAACAAAATAGTATTATTTTTTCAGATCATGTCTCTAAAAATAAATGATAAAAAATTTTAAAAATTTAAAAAATAAACTTGGCCCCTTACATCAAGGACTCATGGCTTACTGGGTGAAGACAGACATAAACAGGAATTACATGTGGCCTGAAACATGCTTTCTTCGTCTTCAGAACAAATGGCTTTGTTTAATTCCTGATTGTATTTGATGTTGCTATGGCATTGGCCACTGTTGACCACTACCCTTTTCTTGAAATTCTTTACTATTTGGCTTCTGGTTTCACTTTCTCCTGGGCCGTCTTTACTTCGGAGACTACTCCTCAGTCTCCTTCATGGCATCCTCTTCCTTTGCCTACCCCCTAAATATTGGCATGTCCTAAAGACTCCATTACTCCCCTCTTTGCCATTCCATCTGCAACTTACATTCTCCCTGGAGAATATCTTTTGCTCCTCAGTCCTGACCACACCTAAATACTGACAGTTCCCAAATCCATATCTCCTACTCAGACATTTTTGAGCAGACACCTCCAGAACATGTATTTGTTGAGCAAATATTTCTTTGAAATACCACGTATCAATAATATTCTAAGTGTTTAGGCCGGGCGCGGTGGCTCACGCCTGTAATCCTAGCACTCTGGGAGGCCGAGGCGGGCGGATTGTTTGAGCTCAGGAGTTCGAGACCAGCCTGAGCAAGAGCGAGACCCCGCCTCTACTAAAATTAGAAAGAAATTAATCGGCCAACTAAAAATATATAGAAAAAATTAGCCGGGCATGGTGGCGCATGCCTGTAGTCCCAGCTACTCGGGAGGCTGAGGCAGAAGGATCACTTGAGCCCAGGAGTTTGAGGTTGCTGTGAGCTAGGCTGACGCCACGGCACTCACTCTAGCCCAAGCAAAAGAGTGAGACTCTGTCTCAAAAAAAAAAAAAAAAAATATTCTAAGTGCTTTACAAATACTAACTTGTTTAAGCTCCTTACAACATAGCAACATAACAACTCTATGAGATGGGTGCCATTATTATCCCCATCTTAAAAAGGAGGAAACCGAGGCATGGAGAGGTTAAGTAACTTCTCCAATGTAAACTTCTTCACACAGCTCGTGAACACTGGGGTCGCGTCTAAACAAATGTGATCTGGCTCTAGAGGGCACCATGCCATGCTACAAATTACAAACATATGACAGATTAAGGTAAATAGGAACTCAGTTATCTTCTCCTCAAATTACTCTTTCATCTGCATAACTCGACCTTCCACTTTGTTAATGGCATCCCCACTTACTTAGTCTCAAAGAAAGAAACTTACTACCCATTACATTAAAAATGTTCAGTGAAGGCTTTTGAACTGAATGGAACTGCTCTAAAGGGAATCGAAGCATGGAGGAAGCTCAGGATGAGAACTTCCATGGGAGAACTGGGGAAGATTTTAGAGAAGAGGTGACATGTGGGCTGTGCAGATCGTAGCACTTTACATAGAGCATTACATTTCAGCATTGTCAGGGGCTAAGCGATCTGGCAGTTCCATACTCTCATGTCACAAATGGTGAATCTTGGGTAGAGAAGAGGAACCTGGGATGTGAACAAAGCTAGAGCCCAGTGAGGGAGGAACCCTAGCTCCTTACTCTTAAAGCCTGGTCCACAGCCTGTTGGGACCAGTGTTGCGGGCAGGTGTATGGAGCCTTGTTGTCAGGCCCTCCGACAGACCTGCTAAATCGGAATCTGCCTGCTACCAAGACCTCCAGATGATTTTTCTTCACATTCAAGTTTGAGAAGTATTGGTCTAGGACTGTTTCTACACTGGCCAAGGGGACCAGATTATTTATCCAAACCTCATAGAAGCCTAATGATTTCATGTCCCCTGGAACCCCCTCTAAGTTTTTGGCAATACTTCTCTCTGACCTGCACCCTGCCCTGACAGCCCCATAGAGATCAAGATCAATGAATACGATTGAACACACGCCTGTCTCCGCTGGGTAGAGAAGGCTTTCTCCTCAGCAGCTCAAAGCAGACACAGCTATAAACAATATTGGTAAATGTTCAGCAGTTGGTTTTGATGAAAAGGGTGAGAGAAGGAAGGAGGCTGGGGTTTCGTCTGTGGTGTTGACCCAACCCCAAGGATTTATGGTTCATGGGGATACTGGACCTGTTACAAGTTGGTCATAGGTACTAGGAAAAGAGTGAAAGAAATATGGTCAGACCAAACTTTCTTGATTAGTGTGGTGTAGGTAGATGTTGGTTAGAATCCTGGAACCTGGAAGTATTGGGATGATCTAAGCCTCAGAGCTGCGGTCCCCAACCCCTGGGCCGCAACCCATAACTGGCCTGTGGCCTCTTAGGAAACAGACCGTGTAGGCACAGCACCACCTGAGCTCCGCAGCACCCCCCATGACACCCCACCTTCCCATCCCCAGGCCATTAAAAATTGTCTTCCATGAAACCAGTTCCCGGTGCCAAAAATGTCGGGGACCACTGTCTCAGAGTATTAATGAGACCTGGGTGGAGATTTGAGGCTATAGCAATTTAGCCAGAGCTCTAAGTGCAAAGGAAGCCAAGGTCTTGGGGCCTGGGCTAGCACAGAAGGGGGATGCTACAGGGATGGAAGACATGACAGGCCTGGTAGAACCAACAGCAGAGGGTGGCAAACAAGATCAGGAATCAAAGGAAAGCATGAAAGCCTAGGCTGTATGTAAGTAGGGAGGAAATAGTTAATTAGAATAAAACCAACTTTAGCCACAGCTGCTGTGGCTGAGGGCCATTTGAAGGTTGGACACAGGATGCAACCATAGAAGGAAGAGCTGCTAACCAAGTGGGGAAGTCTTCCAGGCAGCTCTTCACCCACAAGTTACTCTTTTCCTGTCGAAACCCATGGAAGACGATTAAACTCCTTCCACAACAGCTGGGAAAGACATTCCAGGCATTTTGCAGAGGCATTTTATTACACGAGGCATTCATAGAACAGGTTTACATTGGAAGAGAATTGTACCTCCTAAAATTCCTGCATTTGCATGAATATGTGTGCTAGCCAACAGGAGCAGAAATAGCCCAAGTAGACGAAATACAAGGAGACATCTGCATACTCTAGAGTGAACAGTTGGAGGCAGACTGCAATTCTGCAGTTGGTCTATCAGCTCTGCTGCAAGGAGGTGATGGGTCCAAATCACACCGGCAGGAGATGCAGAAGGGGACTTGTGGCCAGTGCTGATCCAGCAGGAGAAGAGAAGAGGGTTCAGAGAATATCAGGACAAACTGTCCAGGGCATCTAGCGCAGGACTGAGCCAGAGTTCTGCTGGTCTCCCAGGTGTAGCAGTTAACTATAAATAAACTATACTGTTCACTCCAGAAAGCCAGGTAAATCTTGAACTGATTGTCTTTGTTGCTGTCCCTGTAGCATTTACAGAGTGAAGAACCCCTTCAAGTATAAACAAGCTGATGGATGCGATCTCACTGAGAGAAGGTGAAGGAGCCAGCACACTTAGAGGTGGTGCCTATTTGGCCTGTCCCTTTCCTTCTCCTCCTCTCCTGCTCTCCCCTCCAGCCTCCTTTCTTTTTTTTTGTTTTTCTGTTTTTTAATTTTTTTTTGTTGTTGTTTTTTTCACCCATCTTTTCTCTTTTTCTTGGCTGCCTTCTGACACTCCTGGCCATAAAATGAAACTAAAGTTTGTATTTTATTATTTATAGCAGAGAATTTTGTGTTTCCTGGTTTTGGTTTAGAAAATGCACCAGTGAAATAGCTTTATTTATTTATACACTTAAATAGACTAAATTAACTTGATTTTTATGTTTTACGTGCCTACCCACACTGCCTTTGCCCTAAAAGATGGCACTTTCAATGCCAAAATGGCATCTACCCAGGTCTGTTATGAACACAGCATTTGCAAAGGCTGTTTACAGAGAAGTAGTGTTGTAGATGCCTTCCAAGCTTGCCTAGTAATCCCAGCCCTTCAGAGGGTGACACGAAACCTCTTATCTCACACAATGGACTGGGGATAGAGCCAGGACACAAAGACAGACAAGTCATGTAGTGATTCCACTGTGTCCACTGATTCTGGGGATATCTCTGATTGAAGATCACAGAATTCCTACCTGTTCACTTCTTAAATCATCTGCTTCTGTCTGCAGGTGGTGACAGAGACTCCAGAAAACCAAAACAGTCATCTTTCAGGGTTAACAAGGAGCTGCTTAGAAGCCCCAGAATGACTGCCTATAGCCAATCACAGTGAGCTGTCGCTGCTCACTGAGGAAGTTTCAGCGAATGAAGAGAGTGGGGCTGGGGGAGCCACATCTGGAGAAGAACCAGCTGCTTGGCTTCCTATGTTGGAGCCCAATGCTGGCGGCACAGGGAGTGGGCTGTTGCCATTCCCCCAAGCGGAACAGACCAGAATGGTCCCAGTGGGATGTCTGCATCCAGGGAAAGCGTGCTCCAATCTGGGGCTCATTCTGTGAAATCCATTGTCCTCTCCCCATGAGAGGGGTTCTCAATTAACTTTCTCCTGAGGCCCTTTTCCTCCCCTAGTGATCTGTTTCTTGCTGTTTTTTTTTTTTTTTCTCTCAGATCCTGCAAGGTTGACTTGAATGAATACCACAATTCTAGTTTAGGGTAAAATTTATACAATGCCACATAATACTCAGTTTTCTTATTTGTAAACTGAGGGACTAGGCAAACACAAAAGGGTAAGACAATAACTCAGCCCTGCAAGAGTACTGTCAGGTTTTCTTTTTTAAAGCAAATGTTATCAGACTGATGAGCATTAAAAGGGTTTTCCTCCAGATTCCCCCTACAGGCTTCCCCCTTCGAGATCAGTGCAAGAAGAAGGGAAGGAGGGGCTACCGCCTGCGCAGATGACAAGAGCTAACAGACAGCAGAGAGAGAGCGGAACTTCCCAGCTCCTTTTACTCTCACCTTGTCTACCAAGAAGACTAATCTTCAGTCTCGGAATAGTAGAACAAACTCAGATAGGAAGGTGATGGGTGGAGAGATAGTGAAAGAATACCTCAACACGAGCTCAAGTCTTCAAGCCTAGACAAATTTCCTCCCAGAAAGGTGGGACCGGGGAACTACAATCTGTAATCTCGGAGAAATAGTGAAAAAGAAGAGGTGCCAAGTGACTGGAGATAAGTGCGTTTGTCTTAATTTTTGAAGAGAAATAAAAGCTGCATTCTGGAAACTGTTAGCTGGTAAGCTTTCTATCAACTCCCCTCCCCAAAATAAATTCTGGATTGCACTGTTCAGGTGTGGTGGCACATGCCTGTAGTCCCAGCTACTTGAGAGGCTGAGGTGGGAGGCTAATTTTTTCTATTTTTGGTAGGGACAGGGTGTCCCTCTTGCTCAGGCTGGTCTTGAACTCCTGACCTCAAGTGATCCTCCCGCCTTGGCCTCCCAGAGTGCTGGGATGACAGGTATGGGCCAGTGTACCCGGCCAATAAATATTTTTTAATAAATCAATATGTGTGTATAATAAAAGACTGGAAGGAGACACAGTAAAAGTTAACTGTGACTATCTCTGGGTGGTTAGATGTTGGGTGATTTTCATGTTTTTAATACTTAACATAGAAAATTTCTATGTTTTCCACAGTTTCTATAATAAGCATGTTACTTTTAGAATGACAATAATAATATAATCTCCTCTTTGAAAGACTTACTCATGACAAATTAGCCTAATTTTCTTCTCCTTTGAGTATTGGCAGACTGGTAGACCAAGTAAGTATGGATTTCCATGAAGTGTTTCTCAAAACCTTTCATGCTATCCTTGGCCCAGATGAAGGGTTGTGGGCCCAGTTAAGGGTTATGGCCCAGCAAGGTGAATTGGTTGAATGACTACACCCAAACACAGTCGCACATCACTTAACAACAGGGATATATGCTGAAAAATATTTTGTTAGATGATTTTGTCATTGTGCAAACATCATAGAGTGCACTTACATAAATCTGGATGGTTCAGCCTACTACACACCTAGACTATATGGTATAGCCCATTGTTCCTGGGCTACAAACCTGTACAGCATGTTACTACACTGAATACTGTAAGCAATTGTAACACAATGGTAAGTATTTGTGTATCTAAACAGATCTAAATATAGAAAAGGTTCAATAAAAATACAGCATTATAATCTTGTGGGACTACTGTCATGTATGCAGTCCATGGTTGACCAAGTTGTCAGTACGTGGTACATGATTGTGGTGTTGGTGAAAGGATCAATGCCAATTCCAAGGGAAGTCTCTAGTGTTCTGATACAGGGATCTGTCTCATTCAGCTTGTTCTTTAAAGGCTTGGATAAAGACAAAGAAGGCCTATTCACTTAAATGGTAGACAGCATATAGCAGGGAAACCTAGTGACATGGTGAAAGATAGGATTCAGATCAAAAAGATCTCAACAGTCCTTAATGATGGTCCAAACCAATAAAGTTAAACTTGATAGGTCTTATATTCAGGTTCCAAAAGTGTCTACAGCCCAAGTAGCAGAAGGGAAAGGCCTGCTTAAGGATGGTTGTGTGAAAAAAGACCCAAGCAATTTAGCCAGCTTAAAGACTGCGATGAGTCAACAGAGTGATATGGCTACTCAAATAGCTAATGCAACCTTGGGTCACATTAATAGAGCTCTCACATCTAGAATTAAGGTTGATTCCAGATTTAGCATTCGGTGATCTATGACAGCATTTCCCAAAGTGTCTTCTGGAATATTTCATGTTAAATGGGAGTTTAGTGGTCAACGACAGTTGGGAATTGCCTTATACTAGGCCGGTATTGTGGAGACGCACAGTACATATTAGCATATTAAAGATTCCAAGGAGTCCCTTGGTAAAGAATCCTATTTATTTAACTCAGATCTTCCTAAATTATTTTACCAAGAATTTTTTTGTTTTTTTGTTTTGTTTTGCTTTTGCATAACATCTGTTAACAATCAGCACACTTGGGGAAACGCTGATGTATCATAAGCTAGTCTAGGCATGAAATCTATCATATCTATCTTTGCACTCCTCAGCCAATAGCACAAGGCGGGGCACAGAACAGGTACCCAGTACATGTTTTTTGAAGAACCGAATATGAATGTACCAAATACTTCAGTATTATAAACTCTTCAAATCACACGGTGGCACAGGCAACTGGCATATGCTCAAAGGAGAGCTAACAGAATGGTAGATTTGGAACCTTGGTTATCTAAAGGAAGGTTTTCCTGGAAAAAGAGAAAGAGAGTTGGTCAGAACAAAGCCCTAGGTAGAAAAGAGATGGGCTAGACTGAGCCTAGCTGGAATCTAAAAATGAGACAGACCCACCAGGGCAGAGTAGGGCACCACAAGTGATTAGCCAAGTCCCAAGGCCAAGCATAGATAGAAAAGTACAGCGAAGAGTCTCAGGGTCCTGGAGCACCCTTCTGGGAGAGAGACCCCCTGAGAGATTGGCTCATCCAGTGATTCCCAGCCCCGGTTATACACATTAATGCCCTGCATAGTTTTTAAAAATACCAATATTGGGACCTCTTCCCAGACCAAACAGATCAGAGTCTCTGGGACTGTGGCCTTGCTACTGGCAGGGCTGGGTCTGGGATGAAGCAAGCCAGGCTCCTAGGGCACAAAACATAAAGAGGCAGATACCCTGGGGCCCCATAAGTGCAGGGTTGGCACCTGACAAGGATGCCATCTTACATTCTGCATGTTTTCATGCCTCATCCTAGTCCCAGCCCCAGGTACTGGTACTCCATACAGTTCCCCCCAGGTCATTCTAAGATGGGGCCAATTTTTATACACTTCAATATACTCAAACTCATTCAATTTGCAGGCCGGGAAACAGGGAATCTGAAGCCATGCAGGAAGTCAGAGTCGAAGGCAGGGCCAGAAAGGACCAGTGGAGTCTGGCACCAGGCAAAGGGCCAAGGAAAAGGCAGGCAGAAATTCTTAACATCAAACACTGGGGACTCATCCGCAAGGACAGAGGTTTGGCTCCACTCCTAGGGAGGCCTTGTGAGGTAAGACAGGGCCCTGGTCTGAGGTACTGGATCCCAAGTAGAGGACAGAAGTAGAAATCTAGGAGTTCGAGAATAAATACAGTCCCAGTCACAGGAGCTGGACTACGGGGCTGTCACCAAGAGCAGACGGGGCCTAGTGATGGGGCTGGGGGACAGCGTGAGGGCAGGGCAAGGCTGCTGGTGATTCGGGGGCCCTCGGCTTTCCTCCCCATTGTTCCAGAGCCTGTGCAGAGCTGAGCCAGCAGGACAGAGCTCCACAGCACGATGGGAAATGCAGACAGTTGTAATCTTGGGGAGGCCCCAGGGCCATCTGCAAACATTCGAATGGCAATCGTGTGGAAAAGAAATCAGATTTATTTAAAGGGGTTTCAAAAGGCAGGACTCCTAAACTGGAACTAACTGATGAGCGCACATGTGCACAGAGGGAAGTAAAACTCAATGGAAATCAAGCAGGGGGAAGTGGGGAGGAGGGGATGGGTGAAAACCTACGTAACAGGTACAAGGAATATGATCTGGGCGATGGGCACACTTAGAACCGTGACTCAAGTATTACAAAAGGAATCCATGTAACCAAAAACATTTGTACCCCCATAATACTTTGAAATAAAATAAATAAATAAACTTGGCAAAGAAATCGAGCTATGCATAATTTCCTTTTGTTGTTTTTGTTTTATCTAGATGGTATTGTCTGAAGCAAAAGCAAGTAGTAAAAGTTCTGAAATGTCAAAATGTAAAAAAAAGAGGCAGGACTCAGACCAATGAGAGATATTACAACTTTGCTTCAATATTAGGCATTTCTACCAACCGGCAATTTCCAATAATGAGTTAAGGCAGTGCTTGTAACCTGACTAGAAGTGTGAGGAGGGTGGAAGAGGTGGTCTCCACTGAAGGAGGGACCACCTTGAATTAAACAACTGCTGTTGCCTTTCATCTCAAAGAATCTAAATCTTTTGCCTTTTTATTTATTTATTTTTTAGCTCAAGGAGCTCCACTTGGATTCTCCAAAATGTTTTATCCCGGTATACAAGATGGTAAGGAAGACCACAGCAGCATTTGCCTGTAATTAGATTATGAAAGACTGAGGTTTGAATAAACTGTGCAGTCTATTTACAGATAATTTTCAGGTTAAAATTACATCACTGTTCCCCTTATAGTCATCGTCCTTTGATTTCTCTCTTCTGTTTCTCCTCCTGTACCTATTTACATTGACCCAGATCAAATCTAATCAAATCAGCCAGCATGTGGAGTGCTCACTATGGGCCAGGCGCTGTGCTAGATGCAGAACCCACCTTGGAAGCCTGTGGCAGGCAGAAGGCTGGGCCCACAGAGCAAGGGTTGGAGGAGCACCTTGGATAAACTTCCCAAGGCCACAAACACTCCCTCCCCATTCACTTAGGCCCAGTCTGGAAGATAAAGACATGGAAGCCCCTGGATGCATTCCCTACAACTGTCCCTCCAAATCCCCAGACCCAAAGTTAAGACTGGGGCAGATCCTGGGAATTCCAGGATGTGGAATGTGCCTGGTCTGTGCCAGACCCCAGGCTTTGCCCTTCTGGTTTCCTATTTGCTCCAGCCAAGCCTCCAACTTTGGTGCCTCAGTTTACCTGCTTCTCCTGCTTCCAGCTATCTTCTTCTTCATTCTCTGACTTATGACATTCATTCATTTATGCAATCAACGTGCCTACTCCCAAGGAGATACACAAACTGTTATTGCATACAGTTGTGACAAATGTTACACAAGAAAGCTTACAGATGCTCAGACCAACAACTTTTCTGTCCCCTGGCTATGGGGATGCCCTGGGTCTTCTTGATTATCCAACTGAGACCTTGGGGGGAACTCAAAAGGTGGAAGAAGGATGGTGTGTGTCCTGAGGCAAAGGCAGAGTCCTATCTTAGAACACAGCTGGGCGTGGACTGATTAACTGCATTGTGACAGGAAAGACAGCAGGGGTTCTGAGACCGAGAATCAGTCTCATCTACTCAGCTGGGCGAGCACCGAGGCGACAGTGGAGTCATCAATCCGGGGGGAGAGACACAGAAGGGGACAGATAGAGTAACAAGCCACATGAGAGTGGGAGCAAGAAGTTAGCTTTGGGGTTTCAGTGGGCAATATTTGGGGCCACCTCCCAGGTAGATGAGCAGAGATGCACATGAGAAATAAGTCAAATACAGGTGACGCTCAGAAACCCAGCCGGAGCTCAGAAACCCAGCCAGCAGGAATCTCCCCTTGGGGATGTCTGCTTACAGGTAGGCAGGTAAAAGGACAGGATGTGATCCCTGAGGGGCCTGGAGGCCAGGGCAGGACACTTGTCTGAGGAAGGAATGGCCTGTGATGCTGAGGGCCTGAGTCACAGGAAAATAACCAAGAAAAGACTTAGGGACAGAGTCATATGTCAGACTAGCCACTTGTCAGAATGAGTCACAAGATTAAGGACAACAAGAAAGCAGCCAGGGTGACAAGACCAAATCAACACTGTTGGACTGCAGCAGCTTGAATTCTTCCTGCCTGAAGTCAGAATTGCTCCCAGAGCCCGGGGCAGCACTGAGCCTGCAGGTCTGGCAGCCAGGTAGATTCAGCTCAGGGAGGAGAGGGGTGTGAAGCCTGGGAACCAGGTAAAGCCTGACAGATGGAGCACAAATGATGCCTGGTTCTGCTCCAGCTGTTTTGATAGCCTGACTTCTTGCTCATGGGTTCGGGAAGGATGAAGAATGGGCTGACATGGCCTTGGAGAGCAGCTGCTTCTTGCTGGGAGCAGGAGAGAGGAGTGCGTGAGTGCGGATTTGCAGAGCACTCCGGGTATCCTGAGGGGGTGAGAAAACCTTATTAACTGAGAGGAGAACCTTGCTTCAGACGAAGAAGAGAGCCTCAAGTCCCCCATCTGCAGTAAGAATATGGCCTCTCCTTGAAGACTGAGAAAGCACTTCTCACTACAGGAAATCACTTTATATATAGTCTTTCTTTTATTTTTCTGTGTATTGGGTTAGCTTCTCTCTTCCTCATTAGGAAAGAGACAAGGGCTTTTTCTGTCTTGTTCCCCTTTGTATCCTCAGTGTCTGTGACAGTTGGGACCTAAGAAGTATTTGTTGAATAATGATGAATGCATGCATGAAGGGATCACCAAAGTGACCCAAGGTTCTGCAGTAACCGTGCAGGCTGCTTCTCAAAATTTATGAAAGAAAAACCACGTCTCATGTTTCCCAGAAGGTGCCTGGACCCCAACCAGCCTAACAGGTCTAGGAGTGCTGGTTTCTCCAATAGATCCTTCTTCCTACTTTTTAAGCAAGGGCAGAAAATCCCAGATCAGGGTCTGGCTTCCACACCCACGTGTCCGCAGATGGCCTCACCGCTCTCAGGTTTCCATGTAGACCGTCCAAGTGTGTTTGTGAGAACCTAAGCAGCTGAGAATAGAAGCCCTGACCAATTGGGAAGGACTGGCTTTCCATGGATCTCCTTGGCCAGTCACTGTGTGGCATGTGCTAGCGTTCAGAGTCCCGGGCAACAGATCCAGGAACAATTTGTCATGTCAGGCAGCTCCAGGCTGGGGAAGTCACCGCTTTAAGTGAAATGTTCCAAGAAAAACAAAAAGTAACAACCCAACAAAACAGAAAATCTGGGTTAATGATGGAAATGCGTTGATTTCCCTTGTGGGTATGAGTTACAAATGGGTGGAAAGAACAGTAGATAACAGTCACGTCTGCTGTGAGAGCATGGCCCCTGGCTGTGTTTTACCTGTCCATTGAGTACCTACTGTGGTCCCTGCACTGTACCAGTGCTAAAGATTGTAATCATGAACAAGGTAGACCCAGCGCTCAAGAGTACAGACACTAAAAAGGCAAACACGAAGATAAGGAACTATAATAGTCCCACGCAAACACAAAGCAAGAGCACCTGTCTCAAACGTAGGGGCTGGAGCAAGGGAAAGGCAGGCTTCCTAGAAGAAATGACATCCAGGTAGAGACCTTAGTAAGACATGAATGTGCCAGGCAAAGACGGAGGGGAGAGCATTCCAAGGGGGAGGAGGAGGAAGAGCGCATACCACAAACTGGAGCTATGAAAAAGCATGGAACATGCAGGAAACTGCCGGGACTTCAGCCTGGTTGGGGTGTGAAGGTAAGAGTGGTGAGAAATGAGAGGTAAGTAGAGGCCCAATCTTGAAAAACATTATAAATATGCTCAAGAAATTTAGATTTATCATTTTGTCAGTGGTGGGATGGGAACCGGGAAAGATGGTGGGGGCGGGCACCAGTTGAAGAGTCTTAGGAAGGGGAGTGTGTTCTGGAACAATCTATCTTTCCCTATTAATTCTTCTTAGCAAACCTCCTGGATAATGTCTCAGGAGGAGATGTCTTTCCATGTCACCAAGATATTCTTAAATCTTTCTCTTCAGGGATGCTGTTTCCCACTGACCACATTCCTTGGCACATAATAGATACTCAGCACACAGATGCTGTCCCTTTCTTGAGGAACGTGGTGTGACTTAACTGGCAGAAGGGACATGTTCGATGCTGTGCTCTCCTCACCTCAGAAGAATTGGGGAAGGAGCAGAAGCGTGTGGGGCAACCTGAGGGACGCACTGGAAGCCAGAGGCTGTCCCAGCCTGCGGCACAGACTGCTGTGTGCTCTTCAACACTTCCATTTCCTCCGAGGCAGACAGGCAGGTGACATTTCCCAGCTGCCCTTAGAATAAGTTGTCACCACTTGAGTGAGTTCTGAATAACAAAATGAGGGCAGAAGAGAAGTCCTCCACTTATAGGTCTGGCCCGTAAAGTCTTCTCCGCAATCACCCCAAATCTCCTTTCCCTCCTTGCAGTGGGACGTGGAGGAGTCTGAAGATCTGGAGAGGGGTAGACCACAAGATAGAAGGAGATTTACCGGCTGAACAGCCATGTAGAAAGCCACAAGACTAGGAACAGCTCCACTGAAGTGTAATGCAAGTGAGTAATATATTTCGGTTTCTAAGCCACTCACTGGGATTTGGGAGTTTATCTGTTAGAGTAGGTAGCCCTAATTACTCTAACTAGTACCAGTCATCCCTTGGTAGACCTAGAGGACTGGTTCCAGGACCACCTCCCCACATGCACACCTATACCCAAACCAAGTCTGGCAGTCGGCCCTGCAGAATCCACACATAGGAAAAATCATTCCTCCGTATATGTGGGTTTCACATCTTGCAAACACATATTTTCAATCTGCATTTGGTTGAAAAAAATCCACGGAGAAGTGGACCCGCGCAGCTCAAACCATGTTGTTCAAGAGTCAACTGTACGCAGCTTACTTAGCCCCACCTGCACCAGATTCGTTTAAAAGGCCTAGAGGAGAAGCTTCATCCACACCAAGCTTCATCTACAAATGAGAAGCAGCACACCACGCAGGAAATGCCAGTGTCTGTCCATGAGCAAAGTTCTCCTCCTGGAAGAACACAGATCCTCCTGCTTAAGAGAATCTCAAGACCTCTTTTGGAATGTTCTGTATTGCTTGTTTTGATGCCCAGTTTATGGAATTCAAAATAAAACCTCTAACTGAAACAAGCAACTGACTTAGAAGTTTAAGTCTGTGTTTTCACTGCACATAAATGTTCACATCTTCACATGAACGTGAGCGTGAAATTGTTCAGTAAAAAGCACTGAGAAATGAAGTAACACAAGACATAATATGTAGTCAATGAATTCTGTATGGTGGGGGAAACTTTTCCAGTTGTTACTAAAATGAGGAGTTTTTCTCTTCTTACAAAAAAACAAACAAAAATAGTTCAGAAACTATAAAACTCCTCCCATTGCCTCACAATGGTCCAGAGAACACATGAAGCAGAAAGACAGTAAAGCTATGGTCTATAAAAAGATAATGTTCTTAGGGTTATGGATAATTTCACAGAAAATTCATAGAATAAATACACAAGTGGTTTAGTATTGCATGGACCTGCATAGTAGCTATTATAAACAGCAGTAGCTAGAGCTACAGAAATACAGCTAATGGAGATTCTGTACTTAGAGGGAAAACTTTAAGAAATTGCTGCCAGGAAGACTGCGAATTTTTTTTACAATTAGTATAAAAGGAAGCAACCATTCAAAAGTAAGTAATCTGTCTACAGCAGCAGGGGACATAGTGAAAGAAACGAAACCAGGAAGATGAAAAAAGAATTCAAATAGAAACAGGACTTGCTTGGCTAAAATGTTTTAATTCCTAGTGAGAAGGGAAGTGGAGTTAGAACCACATTAAATATGATACCCTGCTTGGGGTATGTACAGAGTTAACTCTATCGGGTATCATTCAAGATGGCTAAAAATTGCAGTCCAGTTTCTTGAGTCCCAGAGTGGCAAGATCAAATCCATCATACTCTAAAGGAATGAAAACCACACAAAGGTTTATTCTGCAAGTATGTGCACGTATTATATCATTTCTTAGAGACCATCTTCAGATCGTCTAAGTTCTTTCTCACAAATACCCGTGTGGAATTCCAGTTATGTGCCTGATCAACAAATGGGAATAGGGCGGGGGGATTGGTGGGTATTATCTAGAGTCGGGCAAAGCCACCTCTCAGCCCTCGCCTGCCTCGTACGTCTCACTCTTCTTTCTCTCCCCAGCCGGCCTCATCTCTCAGACTCTCTTTCTCCTCCCCACTTCTATCCTCTTCTCTAGCACAAGTCCTTGCTTCTCTTTGCCTAGAGACCACAGAAAGAATGAACCTGGGCTACCAGTCTGTCCCGCATTGACTATGTCCCCCACCTACTTGGCCTGATTGAGTGGGCGCACCTTTCTACCACGAAGAACCCTGACCTTCTGCTGCAAATGACAACTGTCCACGAAGGCCCCTCCTCCCTGTTATGGCTTCAGCAACTGCTGCGAGAACCTTTCTCACCAAAGGCCCCAATGTGAATACCGGCAACTCAGCTGGGTCCCCAGCAGTACTAAGAGACTTTGGCTGCTGTCCTCAGAGACAGGGAGAGCTGAGAGGATGGGAGAAAACAGCAGGAAGGAAAGAGTGGAGGGAAGGAATCCTTGCAATAGAACCTTTGAAAAGGACCAGACTGAGATGAGCTGACTATCCATGCTGAGAAAAACCTTTCAGGGCTGAGAATGCAGAGGAGCTCTGGCCCATCCTTCAGAAAGAGAATGATTTCAATACTCCATCCTAGGACGTCAAAGCATGCCTTCAACTAATTATTATGAAGACGCGTATTAATTGGGAGGCTGCAACAGCTTCTTAATACTTTATTAGCAGCTTGAAAAGCAACTTTGAAAATCCAATTGTGTCTAAGGGGATAGGCGAGGTTGAGAGGGGCTGATGCTAGCCCTCAGAGCATTTGCAAGCCCACACGAGACAAAAATCATAGAACCCGTCTTTCTTATAAACAGAAGCAGCAAGAAGGTCATTACTACCGCCAATATAAAAACATGTACATCACAACTTTTCTCCTCCAACCTCCAGCCTTCCAGCACCTCAAGACTAGGTCCATTAAGTGAAATAAGCCAGACACAAAAGGGCAAACATTGCATCACTCCATTTATATAAAATATCTAGAATAGATAGGCAAGTTCACAGAGACAGACAGTAGATGAGAAGTTCCCAGGAGCTGCCGGAGAAGGTGGGGAGGGAAGTTGTTGCTTAATTGTTACAGAGTTTCTGTTTGGGGTGATGAAAAAGTTTTGGAAATGGATAGTGGTAATGATGGTACAACATTTTGAATGTCATTAGTACATTGAAGTGTACACACAAGCATGGTTAAAATGGCAAATTTTGTGTTATCCATATTTTCCCACAATTTTAAAAATTAATAATAACATCATATGCTGAAAACCATTAAATTGTACACTTTAAATGGGTGAATTATATGATATGTGAATTATACATCAATAAAGCTGTTTAAAACTAACAAGAAAAACAAAACACCAAGTCTACTAACGATCCTCACCTGCAGGCAGATTCAAGCCCGTTTCAGCTTCTTCCTTCCGTATTTTTTGATTGCCAGATGCTCTGCTAGGCATTGATGGGCAGAGTAGACATGGCAGGAATTGATTAAGTAACTTAAATCTCCACCTTTCAACCATCTGATGGTTTTACCATTGAGTTTCCCTTTATGTCGTTACTCAGGTTTACTTTCCTAATGCTGACCACAGAACTGTGTGGCTCCAGCTTGATTTCTGAGTCCTATCTCCCTGGCAGGGCCTTATTCTGTTGTAGAGGTCTCCGTATTCACCTCTACCTTGAGTTTCTATTCCTCTAGCTTGGCCAACTTCCAGTTGCCCTGCAAGGTTCTGCTTTGTACTAATAAGTCCCTTTCTAACCACCCGTGTGGTCAGTTGTTCTGACCTAAACTCCATCCCATCATCTGTGGCCCTGATACCCTGCAGAGAGACCACACTGATACCTACTACCCATCTGTCTGAACTTCTAAACGCCTTCCATAGAATTCGCTTTTACCATATTCTTTTCCCTCCTGGCAGATAGATTTACAACTTTCCCATGGACCCCTTGTTACCAACTTCCTGTCTGTGCTGCAACTAAAAAGACCATTATCCAGCCCTTCTTGAAAACAGGTTGGCTTCCCATCACACGTTCCAAATAGGAGGGTCTGGTGCTATCTTATCTATCTCCCTGGCCACACTCTGAGTAATTAACCATGACCACAGAATCTCAAGATATGACAGTTGTAGTCAGTGCTATTTCTGAAAGAAAAACATGGTCCTTCCTAGACCAGGAAATCATTTACAGAAAACACAGATGTATCTAGAGTGGTAGCTCTCAACCCTTGGTACACATTAGAATCATCTAGGGAGAGTTTCTTAAAAATGCTGATTTCTAGAGCATACTCCCAGAGATTCTGCCTTAAATGGTCTGGGGTGGGGAGTATTTTTAAAGTGCCTCAGGTGACTCTAATGCATAACCAGGTTAAGAGTTACAAATCTAGGGGGACCGGATAATATAGAAATATATTCATTCAGTTATTCAACCAGCTTTTATTGAACACCTACTATGAGCCAGCCATAGAGTCTAAGATGCAGTGAACTAATGAGTAAAGTTTTAGGTTCTCATGTAGTTTCCAGTGGTTGACATGAAGCAGGTTCACTGGTCACTGGTTACCAACTTGTCTGAGTCCAGTGAGATAGAAAACACTCATACACAATGAGTTAGATGAAGCGGATTTATTACTTCCAGATGGGCAGCAAGGAACAACGAAAGCCTAGGATTCATTGCACACTGGTCTCTCAAGGCTCAGGGTGGATGGAGTCTCATGTGCATGTGCCCCACTTGCACTGCTGCTGAGGGACCCCAGAAAGCAACCTACCTGGGTTTTATACACAGGGGCACATGACATGCTGGGCTAAAGCAGGGAAGGACATCCTGTTTCTAGAGGGTGCTGGAACAGAGCCCAGGCTGTTCTGGTCAGTCCCTTCTTATCTCAGGATGCTGCATCCCCAGCACATTCTACAGCTATTCTTGAGAACTATAAGCAAGGAAGGGGAAGAATTGGGTTGGTCTAAGGCCACCGGGAGAACTGTCCTGCAGTTGGTAGAGAATGAAAAGGAAAACAAAGTATAACTGTATAGCTAAACATAGAGCAATTATAAAATATACAAAGTGGATTTGTATAATATGTACACAAGTTTCAGGACCCCTGGATTGAGGTTTTTGGAATGTATGAATAGATTACTGGCATTAGTGGCGTGACAGCGGGGAGCCCATAGACTTCAGATTTAGGCGTGGAGTAGTGAAGTACTCCTTTAGAGACAGCCAGAGGCTCTTGCCTGATCTCTTAATGAGCTTTAAGCCATTCATAAATCCAGAGTGGTAGTTGGAAGACAATGACTGAGGTCTGTTTGGAACAGGGCTCTAAAAGGGAAACAGGGTAAACAGGTTCGACGGCAGCCTGTGGGAGGCAGAGGAAGATTGAGCTTCTTTCTTTCTGCTTTCTTCCTTCTTTCTACAATCAACACTTTTTTTCTCTCATTTCAAGCTGTTAAGAAGGAAATAATATGGAGGGGGCAGGTTTCATTCTCCCTACCCTAAACTCAACAGAACTTCCACCAGGGATCCCGGGAGAACCCGGGTGACTCAAAACCATGCCAACCCATGTGCATATCAGATCCAATGAGTCTGTGCCAGGGTCTGTATATGCCATACTACTAGAGGAAAAACAGAAACCACAAAAACGGGATACAAATTATTAGTCCTCACTCAAACACAGGGCCAGTGTCCAGCACTGCTGTTGCAGCTTTGGAAAATCCCTGCTCCCAGGCAGCCTACATTCTGTAAAGTGTTCAACAAATGACAAACGGTATATTTGCAGGGAGGGGACAGAAAGCCAAGCAGGGTACTATTTTAGATGGTGTTTTCAAGGAAGTTCTTGCTAAGGAAGTGGCATGTGAGAAGAGACCTGAGCGAAACAAAAGAATGGATTCCAAACTCCTAATAAATAGAAAGTCTATCGTTAAGATATGGCTCTTCGGGCCGGGCGCGGTGGCTCAAGCCTGTAATCCTAGCACTCTGGGAGGCCGAGGTGGGCGGATCGTTCTGAGCTCAGGAGTTCGAGACCAGCCTGAGCAAGAGCGAGACCCCATCTCTACCAAAAATAGAAAGAAAATTAATTGGACAGCTAAAAATATATAGAGAAAAAATTAGCCGGGCATGGTGGCACATGCCT